>CM034151.1:664249090-664511590 GCA_019776745.2 Taxus chinensis | reverse complement strand
CATTGGAACAAAGACCAACAAAGAAGGAGATGGCAAAAACAATTCACTATACCTACAAAACATAAGCTTACACTAATCTTCATGTTAAGAAAATACGGTGTACATTAATGTAAGAAAGGTATATCTAATACAAGGAAAAAGGAACAAAAGACTACTTCCATAACAAAGTGTTGAATCTTGCATGAAAAAAAGTTAGTCACAAAAATAATTAGCTCCAAAAATAATATTTTTCCTTGACAACTTACAATAAAAGTAAGCATGAAAGTAAGAAATAAATTGGCTCCTAAAACAACATTTTCATTAACAACTTACAATTTAAAGAGTAAGCACAAAAGCAAGGAAGACATAGTTGTAGCCATGTATCAAAAGCTCCAAATAAATAAGGAACATGGCTTTTACAAAACATCATAGATATGCTTTAAAATATAATAAAGGTTAGCTTAAAATGTAAAAAATAGTATACATATACTTACCAAGAAAAATAGATAAACATGCAACTTTGTCTTTCACAAAAGATTTCTTATATATTTCACTTGAATGTTTCTTACAAAAAGGAATGCTATTGTCCTTTGAAGATAGAAAAAAATGGGATCCAAATTTGTTTAACATTGAGTTTAGTGGGTTTAGTTGTTTTCCAACAATGAAATGAGTCATAATATGTCTTACCACAAGTTATACAAGGATGTAATTTCCAACATTTAACAATATTATGCCCATCTCTACCACAATGCTCACATTTTTTAACGTTTTTAACTAAAATAGTATCACAAGAATCTTTATAATGACTCTTATCTCTAGAAGAATCAAGGTAACTAAAATAGTTGAAAAAAAATTGCAGTAACAAAAGGTTTTTTAATAATTTTTAAGAGCTTTTATCTCATAAACAGTAATTCGAGTTATGCTAAAAATTTGAAGAAAAAAAATCTCAACATATAAGGGAACAAACCCAACAAAAATCTACGAAACTCGAATTGTAAAATAAAAATTATGAGTTCTTTTTCTAACATTTTTTTTTAAATCTAGGTATTAACTATTCAAAATAGCATATTATATTATGTTTTTCTCTTAAACCGTGATTTGGGTTTGGGTAAAATTTTGACATGTGCCTAACATTGAAAGGACAAAATCATCTTTGGGGGGAGGCTTGGAGTACGATAATAGAGGCTTCTACCTTTGGGGGCAGGGCCCCTACCTCCAACTCTGAGCCCTCCCCCCTTGACTCAAGCCGTAGAATCCTACCTCTCCTAACTCAAATTGTAAACTAAAATTTATGAGTTGTTTTTCAAATGAATGTTTTTTATTATATAGGTATTAACCATTCAAAATAGCATATTATATTATGTTTTTCTCTTAAACCGTGATTTGGGTTTGGGTAAAATTTTAACATGTTCGTAACATTGAAAGGAAAAACCCATTAAATTTTTTAGAGATCTAAATTTTTTAATCAAAAGTTATGATTGATTTCATATACGGGATTTATAAGCAAAAATGAGTAAAAAAAACCCAAACAAATTGTTTCTTTTGTTCTTTAAAAGAAAATAAATGAAGAAAACCACATCATAAGATATGTAAAAATATCTCAAATAGTAGGAAAAATCCTCATGAATTAAAATTTATATATGGTTTATTTTTTGCAAATAAACATAAAAATATATATCATAGAAGAATGGATTTAAATTGATTTGAAAGAGCTTCCAACAAGCTTGTATAATGAGAAAAATTCTACAAAATTTTATATTGCAGATATAATTTGCAATAGATAAAATTCCAGAGAAATACTACAAGAAGTCTTAAGAAACTCTCTAAAACAAGATATTGAAGAAGTGTTGAAAAAGAGTTAATGAAGAGACTCAAATACTCTTGAAATAGAGTGAAGAGAGAATAAAGAGTCACAAAGTAACTTCAATCATTACATTAGCAAACCTTTCAACTGTGTGCCTAGTGTCACTGTTTCCCATGAAGTGAAGGGAAGTGGGTGTAAAGTGGCAAAGGAGTTACATTTGAAATATAACTTCAATATTCCTTATAATGTGGAATATCTCTAATAAGACAAAAGAGATGAATGTTACATGCCACCTCACATTATTCGAAGTATGTGAAGTAGTTATTCACGTAATAATAATAATAATGCACAATATTGAGATATTTAATACACCGAAATAAGTATCAAACTCCAGCAATTCAAAACAAAATTCTAAACTATGAAAGTAAAGAAAGATAATAAAAGAAAAACCCAATATTTTTCCCACAAACAAGGACACAAATGGATTGGTTTGTTTTCGTGATTCACCTTCAACATGTTATCTCTGTTAGCATAATTTAGCATAGGCATATTTATTGCATTGTCTTTTATTTAATAATGTGCAACATGTGCACTCTAGTCTAGTGACTTGCATTCAATATTGTTATGTTGGATAACATTCAATATTGCTATTAGTAGTAATTACATGTGCATGTGAGATGGGTCTTATCATCTCATAGTTGGTGCCTGATAGGGTGTCATATCTATCCATATGAGGCTGTCTAATATCTATAAATATTATAGCTCTTGCATTGTTATGTAATCTGATTTCATGATCAATAATATTTATGAGGCTTCCATCCCTCTTTGGTCATTGCAATCTTATTTTATTCTATCATTTGGTATCATAGCTATACCATTATTATCATTTGGTATTAGAGCAGGTTCTATCCAAGCAAGGTTAAAGAGGAGCATTATTGAAGAGGATCCATTGGAGAAGAAGATCTGTATCAAAGGAGAGTCATTGAAGCATCCCGCAACCTCCATTCCTTCTAAGCATCCCTCAACTAAAATTTGACCTATCCACTTATTTGGAAGGTAAAATTTATTTTTTTGATTAGTCATTGGCATAGCCAATTAATCCAACATATTGGCGGAATATTTCATATTTGTAGATCTTGAAAAAAAAAATCTTGAAAAAAAAAGATTTGTGAAAACAAAATGATCTTAAAAAAAAGAGAAAGATCTTGAAAAAAAATTACAAATCTAAAAAAAGAGTGAAAAAAAAAATCATATCTAAAAAGAAAAAAAAATCATATCTGAAAGTGGAGGTGTCAAGAATTCGGGAGCAAAGGTTGAAGTAGTCCCATCAACAAAATTCTAACAGATAACTCTTAGAAAAAAAGACGTAACTTTTTCATACAATGTCATATTGATATGCCATTTTTTTTTGTTGGAAAGATAAGAATGAGGCGCACAACTTTGCAGTTTACATCATTTTCAAATTCGACCTCTACATGTGATGAAAAGTCTGTACAAGTCGGATCATTTTTTCTAAAAAAAATCAAATCTAACCGGTAAATTGATAAGATCTCAAAAACCAAGATTTCGATTCTTCTGAAATTTTTTGGGTTTCAAAAAAAATATTGTATGATGTTGTTGTCAAAATTTTAGAAAAACTCATATCACGGTTTGTGAGAAAAGGTGAAAACAAAATTCAGATTGTTTGTTTAGATTTTGGGAACAAACAGGTCAGCGGTTCAATTCCCACTCTCTCCATATTTTTTATTAAATTATTTTTTTTTTGAAAATTTGGAAAAATTACTAAATTTTGGGAAATTTCTAAATTTAGACGCTCACCAAACACATTTAAAGCCACCGCTAAATTTAGCGAAAAAAACACCTATTGGGGGGTAAAAAAATATTTTTGGCCCAAATTGTGTATTTTGTGATTTTAGACCCTTTTTTCTAAAGAGGGGGGACACAAAAATTTCATTTTGATGTACTTTTGGAGAATTTTTTACTAATCTTGGTGCATAAAGTGCAAAAAAAAAAGTGAAAATTTTTTATTTTATGTTTGGTTCTATCACACGAGATCTTTGATCTCATAGTAGTGTTCGGTATATACAGTGCCTCTGAGAAGCGCTTACGGGTGATTCCGTAGTGACTACTACTGCACTTAACACCTAACACAACTGCCTAAACGTCGTCTGGGCATCGACCCTATAAAATCGACGAGGAGTAATAAGGACACAATACACACACATTTGAGCCCTCCCATCCGTTTTTGCTTACACAAACCCCTCTCCGTACTGTCTACGTACCACGTACTAAATTCTTTCACGTGCGTTAACACCTCTTTCCGTACAGTCAGGTATATTAAAAGGGTGATCTTCTTCCACGTACCGACAGGTATATCGGAAGGGAGCATATATAGAAAGGTTTGGTATATCGGCCTGACGGTATATTGAGAGAGAGACCATAAACCTGGAGTGATAAGAGCCTTACCCTTCCTTTGTCAGAAATTCAGAGTTTCAAAAATTCAGATTGCATAAATGGGTGCACATTCTTTTTTCCAGATTCACAATTGCTTAGAGGAAACAACTATGCTGCATGAAAACCAAAGATCAAGATGTTACTTGAGTTTCAAGACCTATGGACAATTGTAGATGGAACAACAACAAGATCACTTGATGATGGAAAACAACAAGTTCAATTTGACAGGGCCAATCAAAAGGCCAAGTTGATCATCTTGTTTGGCATAACGGACGATGTGCAACCCCACATTAGAGATGCCACATCGGCTAAGGATGCATGGGATAAGTTTAGCACAGTCTATGAGGTAAAGAACAAGAATGCCATCCTCAACCTACTATTACAACTGCATACTCTCAAGTTCAAGCACAAAGAGAAAGTTAAAGTTTTTTTTAGACGAGTTGCTACTTTGAGGGCATCTCTATTGGCATTGGGAAAAGAGATAAGTGATGAAGACCTCGTACCAATTATGTTGCGAGTACTTCCTCCTTCCTACAGAATCTTTGTGACAACTATCAATATGAGTGAACACACAGTCACATTTGAGAAGTTGGTCAATCTACTCCAATAAGAAGAGGTAATGAACAACAAAGATCATAAAGATGAGCAAGCACTATCTTCCAATCATAAAGGAAAGGAGAAATTTCAGCCCAATCACAAGAAGTCCCAACAAAATCAAAGTCAACAAAGGGACCAAAGGCAACAAGACAACACCAAGAAGTGTCCCATTTGCAATAGAGGGGGACATGACATCAAAGATTGTTGGTACAATTCCTACAAAAAGGGTTCATCAAGCAATTCAAAACCCAACAACCAACAAGGTAACAACAATTCAAATCAAGGGAAGTCCAACAACAACAACAATCAAGGGCAGAAAAATGGTAATTGGCAAAGAAAACCCAAACAACAAGGGTACATTTCCGAACATGAGGATGATTCAGATGAAGGACACCACATGTATTCTGCTCAATTTGATGAAAAAACCAAGTCCACACAAAATATCTGGTATGTTGACTCAAGTGCAACTCGACACATGACTAGATGCAAGGATTGGTTCTACACACTATGTGACTCACCTAACAAGAACCATGTGTCATTAGGTGATGACTCATTATACAATGTCAAGGGGATTGGAAATATTTCACTACCTCTTGGAAAGCATGACTGCAAAATCACAGATGTATTGTATGTACCTGGGCTGACCAAGAATTTGCTATCAGTTACTCAACTCCTTGATCACAACTTGAAGTTGGATTTTGACAGTAATAATGGAGAAAAAGTGTGCTTGATAAGAGATAAGTCAAGAGGTTCCAAGATTGTAGCAAGAGCCTCCAATGTGGGACGCATGTTCCAACTTGATTTTGTCCACAAGGATGATCAAGCTCTAGTGGCCAAAGACACACAATCTGCAGAACTATGGCATCGCAGATATGGTCACATCATTTTTTCCTATCTCTAAACACTTCAAAAGGGCAACATGGTGAAAGGATTTCCTACACTCAATCACAACACTGAAAAGTGTCACAATTGCCTAGCTGGAAAGCAACACAGCGTACCCTTCCAGAAGAACACATATAGATCTAAGGGAAAGCTTGATTTGGTGCACACCGATCTTTGCGGGCCCATGCAACCAAGTCATTCTGGATGTCAATACTTCATGTTTTGTGTTGATGACTACTCAAAAAAGATGTGGATATATTGTCTAAGAAACAAGAGTCAAGCCTTTGAGACATTTCAGAAGTTCAAAGCACTTGTTGAGAATGAAGTTGGTCGCAAGATCAAAACTCTCCGCTCAGATCGAGGGGGGAATTCACAAGCAATGAGTTCAAGACTTACCTAGAAGCTCATGGGATTCATCGATAAATGCCTCCTACTCACATACCACAGCAGAATGGTATAGGTGAGAGAAGGAATCGTACTATCATGGAAATGGTGTGATGTATGATTGACGACTCAGGTTTAATAAAGACATTTTGGGCAGAAGCTACAAGAACTACAGTCTATTTGTTGAACAGAGTGCCCACAGTAGCTCTTGAAGGAGTGACACCTCAAGAATCATGGTCAAATCAGAAACCATCAATTACACACCTAAGAGTATTTGGGTGTAAAGCTAGCATGCACATACCCAAGAAGAACAGGAACAAGTTGGATTATGATATGAAAGCTAAAACTGATATTCATTGGATACAATGAAGAAGCACTTGGGTATAGATTATGGGATCTGAAAGAAAAGAAAGTATACATAAGTAGGGATGTTGAGTTCTTTGAGAAGAAACAAGCAGATGCTCCACTCAACGACTCAACGAACATGCAAAATACACCTCTTGTGAAGACAGAATTTGATATTCCCACTGAAGATGACAGTGATGAATTGGATGATGGTGAAAACTTGGATCCACCACAAGCCAATGGAACAGCTAATAAGTTACCTAAATGGTATACTCAATTAATAAGAGATGTAAATTTAGATGAAGCACCTAGCACATCGTCTAATCCTTGAGCTAGAACTCGCAGTCAAGCTCATGAAGAGGTCAATTATGCCCTAATGAGCAGAGTTGTTGAAACAGTTGAGCCATCTACACTTTAGGAATCCCTACAATCAAAATCTTGGAAAGATGCCATGGATTCAGAGTATTAGTCAGTGATGAAGAACAACACATGGTAGCTTGTCGACCTTCCATCAGGGAAGAAACCCATTGGATGCAGATGGATATTCAAGACTAAGTACAAATCAGATGGGACTATTGACAAGTATAAAGCAAGGCTTGTAGTAAAGGGGTATGCCCAACAAGAAGGCATTGATTATGAGGAGACATTTTCTCCCACAGCCAAGATCAAGACAATTAGGATGATCTTTGCTCTAGCTACACAATTTGGTTGGAAAGTTCACCAAATGGATGTGAAAAGTGTCCTTCTTAATGGATATTTGTAAGAAGAAGTCTATATGACTCAGCCAGAGGGTTATGTAATACCAGGAAAAGAGATGATGGTATGCAAACTCATAAAATCTCTATATGGCCTAAAACAGGCACCTCGGGCATGGTACATCAAAATTGATGAGCATCTCATAAGTCATGGATTCGAAAGGAATCCTTATGACCCCAATCTCTACCTCAAAAATCAAGGGGGGAGATTGTCATTATGGTTGTTTATGTCGATGATCTAGTCATTACAGGTAGTTCTGTGAAGATGATCGATGCAACAAAGAAGTATTTTAATCGATCATTCAACATGACACATCTCGGGCTCATGCACTATTGTCTTGGGTTAGAAGTATGGAAAAAAGATAATCATATCTTTGTGTCGCAGTTGAAATACACCAAGAAAACACTCGAGAAATTCAGGATGATGGACTGCACTCCTATTGCTACACCTATGGAAGCGAGACTTCAGTTATCTTGTTCCGATCCATCACCACCAATGAATGCAACTCTCTATCGACAGTTGATCGGGAGTCTCATTTACCTGACATATACTAGACCAGTTATCAGCTTTGCAGTCAGCTATTCATCACGCTTCATGTAAGAACCAAAACTATGTCATTGGAAAGCAGCAAAGAGAATACTGAGATATCTAAAGGGTACAATTGACCTTGGTCTAGAGTACAAGAAGAATGACAACTTCTTCTTGACAGGATATTCAGATTCAGATCATGCAGGAAACATGGATGATAGGAAGTCAACATCAGGCTTCGTCTTCTTTATGGGATCTGGACTGATATCATGGGGAAGAAAGAAACAGAACTTTGTTTCTCGCTCTTCTACAGAAGCAGAGTATCGAGCTGCAGGTGAAGCTATTTGTGAAGCAATATGGCTACGCCGAATACTGGAAGGAATTGGTCTACCACAACAGAAATCTACTACAGTATATGTTGATAATGAAGGAATTCTGAAGCTTTTTCAAAATCCATTATTTCATGAGACAACCAAGCATATTGAAGTACAGGTTCATTTCATACGCGAGCATGTCTTGAAGCACAACATATAGCTCCAGTTCTGTCCTACAGTTGAATAGAAGGTAGATGTTTTCACTAAGTCACTTGCACATGACAAATTCACACTATTCAGAGAGTTCCTCTCCACTTCATTGGAAACTATGCAAAATTAAGGGGGGAATGTTAGCATAATTTAGCATAGGCATATTTATTGCATTTTATTGCATTGTCTTTTATTTAATAATGTGCAATATGTGCACTCTAGTCTAGTGACTTGTATTCAATATTGCTATGTTGGATAACATTCAATATTGGTATTAGTAGTAATTACATGTGCATATGATATGGGTCTTATCATATCGTAGTTGGTGCCTGATAGGGTGTCATGTCTATCTATATGAGGTTGTCTAATATCTATAAATATTACAGCTCTTGTATTGTTATATAATCTGATTTCATGATCAATAATATTTGTGAGGCTTCCGTCCCTCTGTGGTCATTGCAATCTTATTTTATTCTATCATTTGGTATCAGAGCTATACCATTATTATCAATGTTATCTCTTTATTTTATCAATTGAAACCGTGTTTACAAAAATGAAGGAGGAAGGAGAACAATTGGGTGGATATGGAGGAAAAATGTCAAGAATGCAGTGTCTAGCTCAAAATATTAAAAAATACTAGTTTGATCTCCTTTACACTCTCCTTTTATGACAAGAAAATAAATGAGTTTCGATGGTGATTATGATGGTAATTATCACCAAATTTTATTGTGCCCCACTAACCTCTAATGATAACAAATCCTATAAGGTGATGATAGTGAAGAAAAAATTTGAAACTACTTGGAATGGGAAGCACTATCTCAAAATCTTGTTGTCTCTAGTAAAATCTCTTGACTCTAATATTTTCCAACCTTGTATAATGAATGCACAATTCCTTTTTATAAAATAAGAGGTAATTCTTTTCAATGAAGTTGATATAAATCTAAGTGAGAGATCAAGCTTAATCAATGGTTATGATTGAATGCATATGATAAAGTGGAGTTTAGATTTTAGGTTAAAACAATTTAGAGGTGAATTAGGTTACTTGAGATGAATGGAACAAAAGTTAACATGAAAAATAAATGTAGAAACACAATCAAAAAGCTACTAATAGCAATAACATGCATTATGGAAAAACTGCCACTATCGATAGGGGTGGTTTGCACAACCATCGTAGCAATTTATGAGACTGTAGGTCTAATTGCAAGACCTCTATGGAAACTTACACATGTGTTGTGGTGGTTTGTGAGACTTCCTAACACATGCAAAAGACACCACAATGGTTACCAACGAGGACTCTGGAGTGAAAAAAATTCAAAACTAAGGAAATCAAGGTAAAATCTTCTAACCCAAAATCAAGGCAAGCTGCGAAGACTAATGATAAGAGAAATTGGTAAGAAAAATTAGGATAGAAAAATATAAGAACTATTATAGGGTATGAACATTTTTATAATATTTAGTAATATCTCTTTTAGGTCCTAACATTAGCATTGTGTTTTCCAATGTTTCACCATGCACATTTTTGGTGTGCACATATTGCGCAAAAAATAAAAAATGGGGAGGGATGAGAAATATCTACCATACTTACCTCCCATTGATATACATCAAGGCCATCCAAGACATTCACCCCCCTATAATGTGAAAGATGACCATCAAGTGTAGCGTATGGAAAGTAAAATAAAAGGTCTTTTTAATCAAAATAAAAATAATGGGCTAACTATTTTGTGCGGGTTTAAGAAATGTCACTTGGCCCTTTCTGTTGATAGGGAACAAGTTCCATCATTGAACATGAGGTCAAAACCTACAAAGAGACACAAAAGACACAATATAGAAAACAAATGATGTTAGTAGGAGATAAAAACAAGTATTATAGGATTCTCAGTGATTTGTAAACGTACAAGGGTTAGAAAACCAACCTAAAAGTGGTCAAAACTTATTTAATAAAATTTAAATCTAATGTAAGAACATTGTTGATCAGATAAATATAACATTAAAATAAGTAAGATAAAACAAAGGAAATACAAACAAGGGTAATAGATAGGGTTTGGAGAATGACTCAGCTTGTATATATAGGTCTAAACTGATTCTAGATTGGAGACTGATCTGGAAGGTAAAATTCTAGGTTGTGCAAGCTCTGTGTCTGGAACTGGACTACAAAAATGTCAGGGAAAAGAGTGCCTGGACTGAGACAGGGCCGCCTGGGCACTAGCATTTGATTTGGGTGTTGGAATCTATGAAAATACTCAAGATCTAGTTCTTTCTATGTCACTTAGTGTCATTCTTTGATCGTTTTATGTCACATCATATTTTTTTGTCGTACATGTATCTGTAAAAAAACCTTAGATACATGCACAATACTCAAACACACATTAGATGAATAAAATATTCATACACTTGGGTCAGACTAACCTCGGTGGTCACCCCAATGTGATTTCCACCGAGTGCTACACTACATTTTTTACTCTATGTAGTTCATGTGTGTGTGATTGAAATAATGTCCCTTGAGTTAGGATGCCTTAGTGACAGTCGCACAAAGAATGGTGGGCTACAACTACTTTTTCCTAATGCAAATGTGTGGTATGGAATTCAAAATAAATCTTCCTATGCAATGAAGTATGCAATGCCAAAAATGTAGTACTTGGTTTAGTAGATATAAAATATTATTTCATTGTAATAGTATGCATCTTTTGAATGTTATCCCCCTAATCAAGTTAAATAAGACGTGTGTGTGTGTACGATTCCCTTTCTTAAGTTTTTTCATTAACAAGTGAAGGGATAAAAGAACACAAGAAACAAATAACATTTGAAAGATCAGAAAAAGAGGTAAAGAGGATACAAGTGCCCAGAGAGGACAGTAGCACCTGAGCACTCTTGTCCCTAATGGATGGTCCTCTACAAATGCTCAAAAAGTCAAACAGTGAAATCAAAACTAAGTAGGATGTCAACTGGAATGCAAAACTTTAAGTTGTAAATCAAAAATAGTAAGCAATAAAGATGAAAAGGATACAAACAATGTCAAAGAAAATTAAAGAGGTGTTAATGAGTTATAGACACAAAATCTATGCACTTGAGTACATTTCTAGGTCCTAAAGCATATTAATGCATACATGATTCCTAAGCAATAAAACTAATGGTTGAAAATTTCTTTTGGTTATTTGATTGCTTTATCTTTTGCATTGTATTGACCTTACATACCTTACAGCTATATCGACACTTAACTGATTTATCTTTCGATGACCTCATACACTTGCGCCTAGCTAGGATAGAAGCGCCTAGGTGCTCCTATCCCTCCTAGGCACTCCTACCTCTCTTTTTCTTCTTTGTACCCTTTTGGGTGCTTTTCTCCTCTTGGGCATCTTTTAACACTTTGGGTCATCCTTTTTAGTTGTCAAGTACAAAATTCAAACAAGGGAATCATATATATACTTAATTATTGATCTTAAATAAGGGACCAAACACTATAATAATTATCTATCATCACTTAAGCTTACATCAAAGGCACAAGAGCATTACAAGGCATACATCTAGCACATCCATTTAAGGGACAAGGGTTGTATTATTCTACATACACGGCATAGGAGGGGAGTTCATTTTATTTCATTACACACATCTTGCACACTCATTAAAATCTACATCTAGCCCACTATCATCATGTAAATACATAAGGGAAACCTAGGGCATCATTTCACACACAAGAACATAGAACTACATGAATTCTAAGATGTAGTACGACACTCGATTGTAAGTTCACTCTTTAGATGACCGTCATGTTAGGAATTAATAATATCTAATGCAGAATAATTCCTTAAAATTGTAATAATAAGAAGTATGAATAGAATTACAGAAATGAAATATGCACAACATGAAGACAATATTTAACGTGGTTCACCCAATGTGGGCTACATCCACCAAGAACACTTGCTCAGATTTTATTACAAGCCAACAGTCTTCACAATTACAATAATCAGATCTTGTTTGGAGCTGCAGCTCAACAAACGCTCCCGAATTCACACTTGAATTCACAAACACTATTCACCTTCACAAAACACACTCATATAAATCCTATTGTATGTCCATCTATTTATAAGTACATCAATAGGTAGCCGAAGAGGTGGTTTTACAAAACAATGGGTACCGAAAAAACCATGGGCCCAAAAATAGCCCATAACGGTTACCCATTACCCATGGGTTAATAAACCACCCATGAAAATTTACTTCGGGGGCTTCACCCCCGAACCCCCTTGACCCGCTCATCGGCGAGCGGGACCACCGTAAAAATATCCGAGTGTAACACATGGAAGGTGTACCAAACTCTAACATGAAAATAGGCTCCACAAACATAACAATCTCCCACTTGGAGACTGATTTCCACTGAGCAAGCTTCTCAACCCTTCACTGTCATCTGCGAAGGCCAACCAAAGCTGAACATAGCTTTAGTTTATCCCTTGTGACCACCTTGGTCATCATGTCTGCAGGATTCTGACTGGTATGAATCTTCTCCAACTTCAACTTATCTTCCCAAAGTTGTCCTGATGAAGTGATATCTCAACTGTATATGCTTCGTCCTGGAGTGGAAAGCAGAGTTCTTAGCTAGGTGTATAGCACTCTGACTATCACTATGCAGCTTACATTCCTCCTGCTTATGCCCCAACTCCTCAAGCAATTGTTGTAGCCAGATCATCTCTTTTCTTGCCTCTGTGGCAGCAACATACTCAGCCTCTGTGGTTGACAAAGCCACCAACTTCTGTAGCCGTGAAATCCAGCTCACTGTTGTCCCACCTACAGTGTAAATATAACCTGTCGTGTTCCTCCTGTTGTCAACATCTCCAGCCATGTCTGGATCTACATAACCACGTAAAGTGGTGTCTGATCCACTGTAGCACAAAATTGTCCCATGGTCCCTCTCAAATACCGAAGGATCCACTTTACTGCTTGCCAATGCTCTTTACCTGGATCACTCATAAATCTACTCACATACTCCCACTGCATGGGCAATATCAGGCCTAGTGCACACCATAGCATACATCAAACTGCCAACTGCTGATGAGTAAGGTACCTTGGACATCTGGTTTCTTTCCTGCTCTTGTCTTGGGACACTGATCCTTTGATAACTTAAAATGGCCTGCCAAAGGAGTCCCAACCGGTTTAGCATCCTGCATGTTAAACCTATCCAATACCTTCTTAATGTACTCTTCCTGAGATAAAGTCAGCTTCCATTCCTTCCTATCCCGAGTTATCCTCATACCAAGGATTTGTCTGGCTGCCCCTAAATCCTTCATATCAAAGGATTCACTTAGCTGTTTCTTGAGTACTTTTATTTCCTGCATGTTTTTACCTACAACCAACATGTCATCAACATACAAACACAGGATAATATAACTTCCATCCTCAAATTTCTTTGTATACACGCAATGGTCATAATGACATCTAATATAACCTTGCTCCATCATGAATCTATCAAACCTCTTATACCATTGACGTGGAGCTTGTTTCAGGCCATACAAGCTCTTCTTCAGTTTGCACACCATCTCCTCTTTACCTTTGACTTCATATCCTTCTGGCTGCTGCATATATAGATCCTCCTCCAAATCACCATGGATAAATGCAGTCTTTACATCTAACTGTTCTAAGTGCAAGTCTTATGCTGCCACTATTCCAAGAACAGTTCTGATAGAAGTCATTTTTACTACAGGAGAAAAAATCTCATCAAAATCTATACCTTGTTTTTGTGCAAACCCCTTGACCACCAACCGGGCCTTATATCTTTTCTTTCCTCCTTCGTCTTTAACTCTGTACACCCACTTGTTCTGTAATGCTCTTTTTCCTTCCGGTAGCTTCACCAAATCCCAAGTCTGGTTCTCCATGAGAGACTTATGCTCCTCATCCATGGCTTGCTCCCACTTCTTACTGGCATCTACCTGCATTGCTTCATCAAAGCTCTCTGGCTCTCCACTATCAGTGAGTAATAAATAATAAAGAGAAGGAGAAAAACGTTTAGGTTCTTTTCTTACCCTAGAAGACCTCCTCACTGTAGGAGTTTGGGGTTCCTGTTGAGTAGGTTCCTAAACTGATTCATGGGTCACTTTCCCATCTGGAAGATCCTCTACCACTGCATATTCTTTCTTGGATTCTTCCCTGTTTTCCTGCAACTGTTGCTTATACATGACTTTCTCATTAAAGACCACATCCCTAGACCGAATGATTTTCTTGTCCTTAATACTCCAACATTTAAATCCAAAGTCATCACCACCATAACCAATAAAAGTTCATTTTTCTTATTTAGCCTCTAGCTTGGTCCTATCATCCTTGTCAATATGAACAAACACCTCACATCCAAAGACTCTAAGAAATGAGTAATCGACTTTCTTACCGTACCAAGCCTCCTCAGGTATGCCTCCATCCAAGGCACTTAAGGGTCCTCTGTTTATCAAGTACACAGTTGTGCTCACCGCTTCTGCCCAAAAATAAAGAGGTGGTCCTACATGTATCCTCATGCTCCTAGCATGTTCCATTATTGTTTTGTTCATCCTTTCTGACACCCCATTCTACTGTGGGGTTCCTGGAACCATCTTTTGCCTGTGGATTCCATTCTTAGAACAATAATCATCAAATTCATTGTTGCAATACTCCCCTCCATTATCTGACCTGAGACATTTTAACTTAAGACCTGTTTCATTCTCTACCAAGGCTTTCCATTTAACAAAAGTATCAAATACATCATATTTGTTTCTAATACAATAAACCCAAACTTTCCTTGTTGCATCATCAATAAAAGTAACATAATAACTTGAGCCCCCAAGAGATGATACCTGAGCTGGCCCCCACACATCAGAATGTACCAGCTCTAACTTACTCTCTTTCTTCGTAGGTCCAACCTTGAAAAACCTTACTCGCTTCTATTTCCCATATATGCAGTTCTCACAGAAATCCAAACTTGTTTCTGTATATCCAGGAAAATTCTTCTTTATGATGTCCATGCCCTTATGGCTCATATGACCGAGCCTATAGTGCCATAATGTTGTATCTGCATCTGAAGCCACAAGATTACAATCATTAGTACTATCAGTGGTTAAATACAAGGTTCTAACCTTCTTACCTCTTGCCACCACAAGAGCACCCTTGGTAACCTTCCAAGAGTCAGCTGTAAATATCATAGTACAACCATCACTTCCCAATTGCCCCGCCGATATCAAATTTCTCCTTAATGTAGGCACATGTCTGACATCCTTCAATAGCCATGTATTCCCATTCTACATCTTAACCTGAACAGAACCTTTTCCAACTATACTGCAAGGCTCATCATCACCAAGAAAAACATGCCCAAAATCCCCTTGAACATAATCAACAAAATAATGCCTATGTGGAGTAGCATGAAAAAAAGCCCCTGAATCTAAAACCCAAGATTCAGTAATATTATGCAAAGAAAGAATCAAAGCATCCTGACATACATTACCTGATGCCACATTTGCCTCCTTGTTTTCTTCCTGTTGTTTCTTCTTGTCCCGAAGCTCCCAACAATCCTTCTTTGCATGCCCAGACTTTCCATAGTGCCAGCATACTATCTTGCTTTTGGATTTTGACCTTGCCCGATCCTTTCATTTTCCACGGTTTCCTCTATTCTTCTGTCTCCCTCTAGTTTCCACTGTCAAAGCATTCCCTGAAGTAGAAGATTCACCAAAGCTTTTTCTTCACATTTCCTCGCTTAGAATCACCCCTACAACATCCTCAAACTTCAACTTTGAGTTAGCAGGAACCGAGTTGACTTACCACCATTACCAGGCTATTCCAACTCTCAGGTAAAGAGCACAGAACTAATAAAGCCCTAACTTCTTCATCAAATTCTATTGTAACCGAAGCTAGCATATTTACAACCATATTAAAATCATTTAGATGATCTGCTACTGAACCATTCTCAGACATCTTCATATTAAACAACTTTTTCATTAAAAATATCTTATTAGAGGTAGAGGGTTTTTCATACAAACTTCCCTAATGCATCCATCAGTTCTTTTGTAGTCTTTTCCTTTGAAACATTAAATAATACCGAAGATGCAAGACACATCCGGATCGTTCCAAGTGCCTTCCAATCCAACAAATCCCATTCCGCATATGTCATACTCAAGGGTTTGTTCACCTTCTCAGACAGCGGAATATAAAGATCCTTCTGATAAAGGTAATCTTCCATCTACATCTTCCAAAGACTCAAATTCTACCTGTTGAATTTATCAACCCTAGATCTTCCATCATCTGCCATAGCTCCCACTCAAGCTAAAAACTTTCCCTGTGATTCAACACTTCAGCAAACCAAAACCATGCTCTGATACCAATTGTTAGGAATTAATAATATCTAATGCGGAATAATTCCTCAGAATCGCAATAATAAGAAGTATGAATAGAATTACAGAAATGAAATATGCACAACACAAAGACAATATTTAACGTGGTTCACCCAATGTGGGCTACATCCACCAAGAACACTTGCTCAGATTTTATTACAAGCCAACAGTCTTCACAGTTACAATAATCAGATCTTGTTTGGAGCTGCGCTCAACAAACCCTCCCAAATTCGCACTTGAATTCACACACACTATTCACCTTCACAAAACACACTCATATAAATCCTATTGTATGTCCATCTATTTATAAGTACATCAATAGGTAGCTGAAGAGGCGGTTTTACAAAACAATGGGTACCGAAAAACCATGGGCCCAAAAACAGCCCATAACGGTTACCCATTACCCATGGGTTAATAAACCACCCATGAAAATTTTCTTCGGGGGCTTCACCCCCGAACCCCCTTGACCCACTCACCGGCGAGCGGGACCGCCATAAAAATATCTGAGTGTAACACATGGAAGGTGTACTAAACTCTAACATGAAAACAGGCTCCACAAACATAACAATCTCCCACTTGGAGACTGATTTCCACTGAGCAAGCTTCTCAACCCTTCACTGTCATCCAATAAAGGCCAACCAAAGCTGAACATAGCTTTAGTTTATCTCTTGTGACCACCTTGGTCATCATGTCTGCAGGATTCTGACTGGTATGAATCTTCTCCAACTTCAACTTATCTTCCTCCAAAGTTGTCCTGATGAAGTGATATCTCAACTATATATGCTTTGTCCTAGAGTGGAAAGCAGAGTTCTTAGCTAGGTGTATAGCACTCTGACTATCACTATATAGCTTACATTCCTCCTGCTTATGCCCCAACTCCTCAAGTAATTGTTGTAACCAAATCATCTCTTTGCTTGCTCTGTGGCTGCAGCAACATACTCAGCCTCATGTGGTTGACAAAGCCACCAACTTTCTATAGTCGTGAAATCTAGCTCACTGTTGTCCCACCTACAGTATAAATATAACCTGTCGTGCTCCTCCTGCTGTCCAACATCTCCAGCCATGTCTGAATCTACATAACCACGTAAAGTGGTGTCTGATCCACTGTAACACAAAATATGTCCCCATGGTCCCTCTCAAATATCGAAGGATCCACTTTACTGCTTGCCAATGCTCTTTACCTGGATCACTCATAAATCTACTCACTAGCTCCCACTGCATGGGAAATATCTGGCCTAGTGCATACCATAGCATACATCAAACTGCCAACCGCTGATGAGTAAGGTACCTTGGACATCTGGTTTCTTTCCTGCTCTGTCTTGGGACACTGATCCTTTGATAACTTAAAATGGCATGCCAAAGGAGTCCCAACTGGTTTAGCATCCTGCATGTTAAACCTATCCAATACCTTCTTAATGTACTCTTCCTGAGATAAATTCAGCTTCCGTTCCTTCCTATCCGAGTTATCCTCATACCAAGGATTTGTCTGGCTACCCCCAAATCCTTCATATCAAAGGATTCACTTAGTTGTTTCTTGAGTACTTTTATTTCCTGCATATTTTTACCTGCAACCAACATGTCATCAACATACAAACATAGGATAATATAACTTCCATCCTCAAATTTCTTTGTATACACGCAATGGTCAGAATGACATCTAATATAACCTTGCTCCATCATGAAGCTATCAAACTTCTTATACCATTGACGTGGAGCTTGTTTCAGGCCATACAAGCTCTTCTTTAGTTTGCACACCATCTCCTCTTTACCTTTGACTTCATATCCTTCTGGCTGCTGCATATATAGCTCCTCCTCCAAATCACCATGCAGAAATGTAGTCTTTACATCTAACTGTTCTAAGTGTAAGTCTTATGCTGCCACTATTCCAAGAACAGTTCTGATAGAAGTCATTTTTACTACAGGAGAAAAAATCTCATCAAAATCTATACCTTGTTTCTGTGCAAACCCCTTGACCACCAACCGGGCCTTATATCTTTTCTTTCCTCCTTCTTCGTCTTTAACTCTGTACACCCACTTGTTCTGTAATGCTCTTTTTCCTTCCGGTAGCTTCACCAAATCCCAAGTCTGGTTCTCCATGAGAGACTTATGCTCCTCATCCATGGCTTGCTCCCACTTCTTACTGGCATCTACCTGCATTGCTTCATCAAAGCTCTCTGGCTCTCCACTATCAGTGAGTAATAAATAATAAAGAGAAGGAGAAAAACGTTCAGGTTCTTTTCTTACCCTAGAAGACCTCCTCACTATAGGAGTTTGGGGTTCCTGTTGAGTAGGTTCCTAAACTGATTCATGGGTCACTGTCCCATCTGGAAGATCCTCTACCACTACATATTCTTTCTTGGATTCTTCCCTGCTTTCCTGCAACTGTTGCTTATACATGACTTTCTCATTAAAGACCACATCCCTAGACCGAATGATTTTCTCGTCCTTAATACTCCAACATTTAAATCCAAAGTCATCACCACCATAACCAATAAAAGTTCATTTTTCTTATTTAGCCTCTAGCTTGGTCCTATCATCCTTGTCAATATGAACAAACACCTCACATCCAAAGACTCTAAGAAATGAGTAATCAACTTTCTTACCGTACCAAGCCTCCTCAGGTATGCCTCCATCCAAGGCACTTGAGGGTCCTCTGTTTATCAAGTACACAGTTGTGCTCACTGCTTCTGCCCAAAAATAAAGAGGCAGTCCTGCATGTATCCTCATGCTCCTAGCATGTTTCATTATTGTTCTGTTCATCCTTTCTGACACCCCATTCTAGTGTGGGGTTCCTGGAACCATCTTTTGCCTACGGATTCCATTCTTAGAACAATAATCATCAAATTCATTGTTACAATACTCCCCTCCATTATCTGACCTGAGACATTTTAACTTAAGACCTGTTTCGTTCTCTACCAAGGCTTTCCATTTAACAAAAGTATCAAATACATCAGATTTGTTTCTAATACAATAAACCCAAACTTTCCTTGTTGCATCATCAATAAAAGTAACATAATAACTTGAGCCCCCAAGAGATGATACCTGAGCCGGCCCCCACACATCAGAATGTACCAGCTCTAACTTACTCTCTTTCTTCGTAGGTCCAACCTTGAGAAACCTTACTCGCTTTTGTTTCCCATATATGCAGTTCTCACAGAAATCCAAACATGTTTATGTATATCCAGGCAAATTCTTCTTTATGATGTTCCATGCCCTTATGGCTCATATGACCGAGCCTATAGTGCCATAATGTTATATCTGCATCTGAAGCCACAAGATTACAATCATTAGTACTATCAGTGGTTAAATACAAGGTTCCAACCTTCTTACCTCTTGCCACCACAAGAGCACCCTTGGTAACCTTCCAAGAGTCAGCTGTAAATATCACAGTACAACCATCACTTCCCAATTGCCCCACCAATATCAAATTTCTCCTTAATGTAGGCACATGTCTGAACATCCTTCAATAGCCATGTATTCCCATTCTGCATCTTAACCTGAATAGAACTTTTTCCAACTATACTGCAAGGCTCATAATAGTGAAAAACATGCCCTTTGAACATAATCAACAAAATAATGCCTATGTGGAGTAGCATGAAAAAAAGCCCCTGAATCTAAAATCCAAGATTCAGTAATATTATGCAAAGAAAGAATCAAAGCATCCTGGCATACATTACCCGATGCCACATTTGCCTCCTTGTTTTCTTCTTGTTTCTTCTTGTCCCGAAGCTCCCAACAATCCTTCTTTGCATGCCCAGACTTTCCATAGTGCCAGCATACTATCTTGCTTTTGGATTTTGACCTTGCCGATCCTTTGATTTTCCACGGTTTCCTCTATTCTTCTGTCTCCCTCTAGTTTCCACTGTTAAAGCATTCCCTGAAGTAGAAGATTCACCAATAGCTTTTTCTTTGCATTTCCTCGCTTAGAATCACCCCTACAACATCCTTAAACTTCAACTTTGAGTTAGCAGGAACCGAGTTGAGTTACCACCATTACCAGGCTATTCCAACTCTCAGGTAAAGAGCACAGAACTAATAAAACCCTAACTTCTTCATCAAATTCTATTGTTAACTTAAGCTTTAGCATATTTACAACCGTATTAAAATCATTTAGATGATCTGCTACTGAACCATTCTCAGACATCTTCATATTAAACAACTTTTTCATTAACAAAATATCTTATTAGAGGCAGAGGGTTTTTCATACAAACTTCCCTAATGCATCCATCAGTTCTTTTGTAGTCTTTTCCTTTGAAACATTAAATAATACCAAGATGCAAGACACAGCCGGATCATTCCAAGTGCCTTCCAATCCAACAAATCCCATTCCACATTTGTCATACTTGAGGGTTTGTTCACCTTCTCAGACAACGGAGTATAAAGATCCTTCATGATAAAGGTAATCTTCCATCTACATCTTCCAAAGACTCAAATTCTACCTGTTGAATTTATCAACCCTAGATCTTCCATCATCTGCCATAGCTCCCACTCAAGCTAAAAACTTTCCCTGCGATTCAACACTTCAGCAAACCAAAACCAGGCTCTGATACCAATTGTTAGGAATTAATAATATCTAATGCGGAATAATTCCTCAGAATCGCAATAATAAGAAGTATGAATAGAAATTACAGAAATGAAATATGCACAACACAAAGACAATATTTAACGTGGTTCACCCAATGTGGGCTACATCCACCAAGAACACTTGCTCAGATTTTATTACAAGCCAACAGTCTTCACAATTACAATAACCAGATCTTGTTTGGAGCTGCGCTCAACAAACCCTCCCAAATTCACACTTGAATTCACACACACTATTCACCTTCACAAAAAACACTCATATCAATCCTATTGTATGTCCATCTATTTATAAGTACATCAATAGGTAGCTGAAGAGGCAGTTTTACAAAACAATGGGTACCAAAAAACCATGGGCCCAAAAACAGCCCATAACGGTTACCCATTACCCATGGGTTAATAAACCACCCATGAAAATTTTCTTCGGGGGCTTCACCCCCGAACCCCCTTGACCCGCTCACCGGCGAGCGGGACCGCCATAAAAATATCCACTAGTGTAACACATGGAAGGTGTACTAAACTCTAACATGAAAACAGGCTCCACAAACATAACAAGATCTCCCACTTGGTAGACTGATTTCCACTGAGCAAGCTTCTCAACCCTTCACTGTCATTGATAAAGGCCAACCAAAGAACATAGCTTTAGTTTATCCCCATTGTGACCACCTTGGTACATCATGTCTATAGGAATTCTGACTGGTATGAATCTTCTCTAACTTTAACTAATCTTCCTCCAAATTAGCATTGTCCTGATGAAGTGATATCTCAATTGTAAATGCTTTGTCCTGAACCTGGAAAGCAGAGTTCTTAGCTAGGTGTATAACACTCTAACTATCACTATGCAGCTTACATTCCTCCTGCTTATGCCCCAACTCCTCAAGCAATTGTTGTAACCAAATCATCTCTTTGCTTGCCTTGTGGAACAGCAACATACTCAGCCTCATGCATGGTTGACAAAGCCACCTAGCTTCTATAGTCGTGAAATCTAGCTCACTGTTGTCCCACCTACAAGTGTAAATATAACTTGTCATGCTCCTCCTGCTGTCGTACATCTCCAGCCATGTCTGAGATCTACATAACCACGTAAAGTGGTGTCTGATCCACTGTAGCACAAAACTGTCCCCATGGTCCCTCTCAAATACCGAAGGATCCACTTTACTATGTTGCCAATGCTCTTTACCTGGATCACTCATAAATATACTCACAGCTCCCACTGCATGGGCAATATCCTGGCCTAGTGCACACTATAGTCATACATCAAACTGCCAACTGGCTGATGAGTAAGGTACCTTGGACATCTGGTTTCTTTCCTGCTCTATCTTGGGACACTAATCCTTTGATAACTTAAAATGGCATGCCAAAGGAGTCCCAACCGGTTTAGCATCCTGCATGTTAAACCTATCCAATACCTTCTTAATGTACTCTTCCTGAGATAAATTCAGCTTCCGTTCCTTCCTATCCCGAGTTATCCTCATACCAAGGATTTGTCTGGCTACCCCCAAATCCTTCATATCAAAGGATTCACTTAGTTGTTTCTTGAGTGCTTTTATTTCCTACATGTTTTTACCTGCAACCAACATGTCATCAACATACAAACACAGGATAATATAACTTTCCATCCTCAAATTTCTTTGACCATACATGCAATGGTCAGAATGACATCTAATATAACCTTGCTCCATCATGAAGCTATCAAACTTCTTATACCATTGAATCGTGGAGCTTGTTTCAGGCCATACAAGCTCTTCTTCAGTTTGCAACCATCTCCTCTTTACCTTTGACTTCATATCCTTCTAGCTGCTGCATATATAGCTCCTCCTCCAAATCACCATGGAGAAATGTAGTCTTTACATCTAATATTCTAAGTGTAAGTCTTCCACCTGCTGGCACTATTCCAAGAACAGTTCTGATAGAAGTCATTTTTACTATAGGAGAAAAAATCTCATCAAAATCTATACCTTGTTTCTGTGCAAACCCCTTGACCACCAACTGGGCCTTATATCTTTTCTTTCCTCATTCTTGATCTTTAACTTTGTACACCCACTTGTTCTGTAATGCTCTTTTTCCTTCCGGTAGCTTCACCAAATCCCAAGTCTGGTTCTCCATGAGAGACTTATGCTTCTCATCCATGGCTTGCTCCCACTTCTTACTGGCATCTACCTGCATTGCTTCATCAAAGCTCTCTGGCTCTCCACTATCAGGATGAGTAATAAATAATAAAGAGAAGGAGAAAAAAATCCCCCCCCTTCAAGTTCTTTTCTTACCCTAGAAGACCTCCTCACTGTAGGAGTTTGGGGTTCCTGTTGAGTAGGTTCCTGAACTGATTCATGGGTCACTGTCCCATCTGGAAAGATCCTCTACCACTGCATATTCTTTCTTGGATTCTTCCATGTTTTCCTGTCAACTATTGCTTATACATGACTTTCTCATTAAAGACCACATCCCTAGACCGAATGATTTTCTTGTCCTTAATACTCCAACATTTAAATCCAAAGTCATCACCACCATAGCCAATAAAAGTGCATTTTTCTGATTTAGCCTCTAGCTTGGTCCTATCATCCTTGTCAATATGAACAAACACCTCACATCTAAATACTCTAAGAAATGAGTATCAACTTTCTTACCATACCAAGCCTCCTCAGGTATGCCTCCATCCAAGGCACTTGAGGGTCCTCTATTTATCAAGTACACAGTTGTGCTCACCCGCTTCTACCCAAAAATAAAGAGGTAGTCCTGCATGTATCCTCATGCTCCTAGCATGTTCCATTATTGTTTCTGTTCATCCTTTCTGACATTGACCCATTCTGCTGTAACTATGGGTTCCTGGAACCATGACTTTTGCCTGCGGATTCCATTCTTAGAACAATAATCATCAAATTCATTGTTACAATACTCCCCTCCATTATCTGACCTGAGACATTTTAACTTAAGACCTGTTTCATTCTCTACCAAGGCTTTCCATTTAACAAAAGTATCAAATACATCAGATTTTTTTTCTAATACAATAAACCCAAACTTTCCTTGTTGCATCATCAATAAAAGTAACATAATAACTTGAGAGCCCCAAGAGATGATACCTGAGACGACCCCCACACATCAGAATGTACCAGCTCTAACTTACTCTCTTTCTTCGTAGGTCCAACCTTGAGAAACCTTACTCGCTTTTGTTTCCCATATATGCAGTTCTCACAGAAATTTAAACATGTTTCTGTATATCCAAGGAAAATTCTTCTTTATGATGTCCATGCCCTTATGGCTCATATGACCGAGCCTATAGTGCCATAATGTTGTATCTGCATCTGAAGCCACAAGATTACAATCATTAGTACTATCAGTGGTTAAATACAAGGTTCCAACCTTCTTACCTCTTGCCACCACAAGAGCACCCTTGGTAACCTTCCAAGAGTCAGCTGTAAATATCACAGTACAACCATCACTTCCCAATTGCCCCGCCGATATCAAATTTCTCCTTAATGTAGGCACATGTCTGACATCCTTCAATAGCCATGTATTCTCATTCTGCATCTTAACCTGAACAGAACCTTTTCCAACTATACTGCAAGGCTCATCATCACCAAGAAAAACATGCCCAAAATCCCCTTGAACATAATCAACAAAATAATGCCTATGTGGAGTAGCATGAAAAGAAGCCCTGAATCTAAAACCCAAGATTCAGTAATATTATGCAAAGAAAGAATCAAAGCATCCTGCATACATTACCCGATGCCACATTTGCCTCCTTGTTTTCTTCATGTTGTTTCTTCTTGTCCCGAAGCTCCCAACAGTCCTTCTTTGCATGCCCAGACTTTCCACAGTGCCAACATACTATCTTGCTTTTGGATTTTGACCTTGCCCGATCCTTTGATTTTCCACGATTTCCTCTATTCTTCTGTCTCCCTCTAGTTTCCACTGTCAAAGAATTCCCTGAAGTAGAAGATTCACCAGAGCTTTTTCTTCACATTTCCTCGCTTAGAATCACCCCTACAACATCCTCAAACTTCAACTTTGAGTTAGCAGGAACCGAGTTGCTTACCACCATTACCAGGCTATTCCAACTCTCAGGTAAAGAGCACAGAACTAATAAATGCCCTAACTTCTTCATCAAATTCTATTGTAACCAAAAGCTAGCATATTTACAACCGTATTAAAATCATTTAGATGATCTACTACTGAACCATTCTCAGACATCTTCATATTAAACAAATTTTTCATTAAAAATATCTTATTAGAGGCAGAGGGTTTTTCATACAACTTCCCTAATGCATCCATCAGTTCTTTTGTAGTCTTTTCCTTTGAAACATTAAATAATACCGAAGATGCAAGACACAGCCGGATCATTCCAAGTGCCTTCCGATCCAACAAATCCCATTCCGCATCTGTCATACTCGAGGGTTTGTTCACCTTCTCAGACAACGGAGTATAAAGATCCTTCTGATAAAGGTAATCTTCCATCTGCATCTTCCAAAGACTGAAATTCTGCCCGTTGAATTTATCAACCCTAGATCTTCCATCATCTGCCATAGCTCCCACTCAAGCTAAAAACTTTCCCTGCGATTCAACACTTCAGCAAACCAAACCAGGCTCTGATACCAATTGTTAGGAATTAATAATATCTAATGTGGAATAATTCCTCAGAATCGCAATAATAAGAAGTATGAATAGAATTACAGAAATGAAATATGCACAACACGAAGACAATATTTAACGTGGTTCACCCAATGTGGGCTACATCCACCAAGAACACTTGCTCAAATTTTATTACAAGCCAACAGTCTTCACAGTTACAATAATCAGATCTTGTTTGGAGCTACGCTCAACAAACCCTCCCGAATTCACACTTGAATTCACACACACTATTCACCTTCACAAAACACACTCATATAAATCCTATTGTATGTCCATCTATTTATAAGTACATCAATAGGTAGCCAAGAGGTGGTTTTACAAAACAATGGGTACCGAAAAAAACCATGGGCCCAAAAACAGCCCATAACGGTTACCCATTACCCATGGGTTAATAAACCACCCATGAAAATTTACTTCGGGGGCTTCACCCCCCTGAACCCCCTTGACCCGCTCACCGGCGAGTGGGACCGCCGTAAAAATATCCGAGTGTAACACATGGAAGGTGTACTAAACTCTAACATGAAACTGGCTCCACATTTTACATCTTTTTTATTACATTTAATGTAGTTTATGGACATGTGTAGGTTGAAATTGTTTTTGTAGGTTATAGGTACGATCAGTGACATCATAGTGAAACTAGAGTGATAAAGGAAGATCAACATAAAAGCTCCTCCAACCCAAAAAAAGATCAAATCCTAAATATTCACACAATCACTAGCACCCGAGGCACTCTTGTTCTCCCATGGGCTCTTATGTCCGGCACATTCCTTAATTCTTAATCCCTCTCTGATCCTATTCCACATTATTTCCAGTCAAATCCAGCAGATACTCAGTCTAGATCACTTCCAATTTGCACATAATTAGCTAAGTCATCTTCCTCTCTCACTTGCTTAGGGTTTTACATTATTGTGTGCTTATTTGTTTGTGCCTTACTATATTTAATCAATTGATATCATATATTATAGTAGTTACTCTGAAATTAAGGTTTATTTACTTTTAGAATTGATCATTTGGTGAACCCGTACTTCTGATCATCCATTTGGATCCTTATTTTTCATATTCTATTGGACTGGTCTTTCCCTTAACCAAAACTCTAATTGCATCATGGCCTCTAAATTTCCCCCAAGTCTCACTGTATAAATTACTTTGACAGCACCCATTTTTCCAAGATGCTCTCAAAAAATCCATACACACAATGTACCTTCCTCGTGATATGACACCTTCACAAGTAAGTGCCATTTCCAATCATATCTCAGACCTGCATTTTAGTCCTATCCTATCGAACTATCTTCGATTAAATTCAATATTTACACCTTGCTTTTCAAGATGAATTTCAAGCTATGGAAACCACAATTACCTCCCTTAAATTTGATAAAGACATCTCAAGGATGCTTCTCATGCCCATGCTAGTTCTTCTTCTACACCTCATTGTGATCCCATGTCTACTACATGTGCTCATACAATCACATTCAAGGTATTACCACACCAAGAACCCCTCAAGTTTGATCAAAATGTTATACAACATGATCTTTTCTTTGAGCTCCTCAATCACTAGTTGATCACCTTTCCACCTACTCATTACTACCCTCCTTATCGACTTACAAAGTATAAAGGTCACCCATTTTACAATTATCATAAAATTAATGGACATCATGACAATGATTTATATGCTTTGGAATGAAGCATCATTCAATTTGAGAATCAAGGCCTCCTTTCATTTTCTACACAACATTCTACCAAACGCTCATGTCCAACTACCAAACCCCAATGGGCTCCCAAATTTGATCCTTCTATGTATAACAAGCATCACACAATAATCACTTTGGTTCCTTCTCTATTAATGCAAGAGTTACCACAAGTCTCATATAATGTCAAACCATCAAAGGAAGAAGAACCAATTCCCTCACCACAAACTAAGATCCTAAACCAACTTCCTGATATTCTATTTACACTTCATCCTTTTGATCCCGCTAAATACTATGTTCCTGAATGGTCCAAATTTCAACATCTGCCACCATGACATGGTCTCTCTTGTATTATCACATAGCTTTCCATCACTTTCACCTTTGGGAGCATCACACTTTCATCCCCCCCCTCACCATTTTAAAGGTATTACCACACCAAGCACCCCTCAAGTTTGATCAAAATGTTATACAACATGATCTTTTCTTTGAGCTCCTCAATCACTAGTTGATCACCTTTCCACCTACTCATTACTACCCTCCTTATCGACTTACAAAGTATAAAGGTCACTCATTTTACAATTATCATAAAATTAATGGACATCGTGACAATGATTTATATGCTTTGGAATGAAGAATCATTCAATTTTAGAATCAAGGCCTCCTTTCATTTTCTACACAACATTCTACCAAACGCTTATGTCCAACTACCAAACCCCAATGGGCTCCCAAATTTGATCCTTCTATGTCTAACAAGCATCACACAATAATCACTTTGGTTCCTTCTCTATTAATGCAAGAGTTACCACAAGTCTCATATAATGCCAAACCATCAAAGGAAGAACAACCAATTCCCTCACCACAAATTGAGATCCTAAACCAACTTCCTGATATTCTATTTACACTTCCTCCTTTTGATCCCGCTAAATACTATGTTCCTGAATGGTCCAAATTTCAACATCCGCCACCATGACATGGTCTCTCTTATATTATCACATAGCTTTCCATCACTTTCACCTTTGGGAGCATCACACTTTCATCCCCCCCCCCCCTCACCACTTTATGTTTGTATCATCGACCCTTAGCTTTTTTATTACGCTTTATGCTTCGTGCTTCACGATAAATATTTCCTAACATACAATCTCAAACACATACTTTACCTTCATCGCCCGATGACGTAATTTTGTTCTATGGTTCATGCTTGACTTTTGAGGGTATAATTCCTCCATGAACTTCACTTATCACATCATGGCTACTCACTCTTCACATTTCCAATATATCTTTCTAAACATCATCACATCTCTAGTACATACTTTACCGTCATTTCCCGATGACGCACTATTGTTCTATGGTTCATACTTGATTGTTGATGGAGAATTCCTAAAAGAACCTCATCTCACACACATCCACTAGGGGGAAACACATCTCCTCTCATTTTCACATCTAGCATATCACGGCACACCATCACTTTCACACCACATATACACATCATTGTTGTATTTACTCTTGCTAGCTTATACTATTTACTTGTTAAAATCTGTTTCCTATGTTATTTGGATACTTAGTATGTCAATTATCTATTTCTATACACACATGCACATTCACATGGTATATTGACGTGAATGCAGGAATTCTATATATTTTTAAACATTGCATGATGCTCGACACTGCTCTTTACTAGTCTCGTTGAGGCTCCTGGGGGCATCTACCTTTACTACTCTCATACTCCACATATCACAAGTCCTATTGTTATAATTTTTACTACTTTTTGGCACTATCACTTACTTTTTTGTTGATCTATACATGCTTTGACTCACTACTTATCTGTCTAACATCCTAACGAGTGATTCATGTGTAGCATTTTCCTTGCAGGATTTTATACAACCATGGTTATTTGTCACTTTTGGCTTGTTATTGTTTGTGGGATATGCCATATGTCTTGCTTGATCATTGTTTTCTTACGGCTACTTTGGCCCTAATTTTCTTGTGATGTTGTGAGTGATGTCCCATATATGCAACCCACTTTTTGCATCCTCTCTTATCTGCACATTTTCTTTTTACATTGTCTTCTATTGCATGCTAGTTCATTTTCACTAACACTTATTCTTAGCCCATTTTTTTTTACATTTGCTTTAGTTTCTACCATGCACATCCCCTACCCCTTGGAGGTATCCACTCTTAGATATGCATATCAGAATCAAGTCCTCTCCTTTGGGCCGCATCCTCCTACATTCATCGCATGTGCCCCAAATGAGGGGGGCATTTATTGGGTGAAAAAATCACCCTTCCAGCAGCATAGAGCTTTGGTACAGAATAACATAGTACAGAATTGACACAGGCACGCATTCACATAGTGGTCTACAAATAGACTTGGGTCACCCACACAAAGTAGACATGAGCACCCAGTATCAGACAGTAACGATGGGTGCTTGTGTCCCTCCTAAGCACTAGTGTCCTGAGGGAAACAACATACATTTCCTCAGTTCAACACAGTTTCCAGAAGTTTACATTACATTTATACAATATCAGACACTAATAAGTAGTTACAAAATTCATTCATTCAGTTACATTACAATTACAATACGATTACAAATCAGGACATTCCAATCTGCATTGGCACTTACTAGGAAGTGTCATGGAAGGAAATAAAAATAGACCTCTCTCCCCAACACTCTTATCTTAGCGTGAGATCGCCCAAAAAACTCGACCTTAGCGTGAGATCACCCGAAAAATTCATCCTTGGCATGAGATCGCCCAAAAAAACTCGCTCTTGGCATGAGATCTCCCAAAAACCTCACCCTTCAGAAACAAGACACTCAAATCTAGCAACATCTCCAAAGAAAAACAAGATAACTTTCTATCCTTTACTTTCCCATACATCTAGTGCACTCTTTCCTTATCTACTACTAACTACTTTTGCATGGTTATTCACACATTACTTTCATTTTTCATATATGGGACTTTGACTACTCTTTATCTCTTCTTTTGTAGGTCCATTCTTACAAGAAGAAGCTCACATTAACAAGAAAATGTGCTAGTAGCATGTTAATGTGCATACACTTCACCCCTAGGGTCTACCTCCCTTTACTAGTTACCACGCTTAACATTATGATCACTTCATGCTACTTTTCCACTGGCACGCTATCAGCTACACTTCTCTTCAGTTTACATGGTACATATCTTCTATCTACTTTATGTTATCAAGTATTCACTTAACAACATAAAGTGGGGGAAAATGTAGAAACAAAATCTATGCACCTGGGTTCTAGGTCCTAAAGCATACTAATGTATACATGATTCCTAAGCAAGAAAAATAGTGGTTGACAATTTCTTTTGGTTCTTTGATTGCTTTATATTTTTCACTTTATTAGCCTTACATACTTTACATCTCTATCAGCACTTAATTGATTTTTCTTTCAATGACTTCAGACACTAGCACCCAAGTGCTCATGTCCATCCTGGGTGCTCTTGTCCCTATTTTCCTTCTTCTTACCCTTTTGGGTCCTTTTCACCTTTTGGGCATTTTTAACACTTTAGGTTGAAATTTTTAGTTGTCAATTACGAAATTCAAACAAGGGAATCATATATACACACACACACACACACACACACACACACACACACACACACACACACACACACACACACACACACACACACTTAGCTATTGCTTTTAAATAAGGGGGAAAGCACTATAATCATTGTCTATCATCACTTAAGCTTGCATCAAAGGCACACAATCATTACAAGGCATACATCTAGCACATTCATTCAAGGGAAAGGGTTGCTTTATTCTACATACACAACATAGGAGGGGAGTTCATTCTATTTCATCATACACATCTTGCACACTCAGTACAATTATCATCGTGTAATTTTCACAAGGGAAACCTAGGGCATCATTTCACACACAAGCACACAGAACTACATAGAGTCTGAGATGTAGTGCAACGCTTGGTTGTAAGTTTAGTCTTCAAGTGACCATTGGGTTGAATCTGAATCCACATTTTGCATCTTTTTTATTAGATTTGATGTGGTTTGTGGACATGTGTAGGTAGACATTTGTTTTGTAGGTTGCAGGTATGATTGGAAACATTGCAATGAAACCAAAGCGAAAAAGGAAAATCAACAAAGAAGCTCCTCTAGCCCAAAAAATATCAGATCCTGAATATTCACGCAATCACTAGCACCCAAAATAGTCATTAGTGCCCAAGGCACTCTTGTCCTCCAGTGGGCACTTCTGTTCGGCACAGTCCTGAGTTCTCATACCCTCACCAAGCTTGTTTGACATTGTTTCCATCTAGATCCAGCGGATTCTCAGTCTAGATCACTTCCTCTTTGTGCCTAATCAGCTAAGTCATCTTCCTCTCTCACTTGCTTATGGTTTTACATTATTGCATGCTTATTTTCTTATGTCTTGTTATATTTAATTAACTAAATATCATGCATTAAAGTAGTTACTCTAAATCAAGGTTTAATCATTTTTTAGATTAAATCATGAGTAATTCTCTTTCTTAGGAATCAAGAATATAAATGAATTATTTAGAGGCTAGATTAACATAGTAAGTGTGTGGTTTAGTGACTACAATTTCCCCCACTTTATATTGGTGAATAAGGATTTGATATCATAAAGTAGAACAGAAAAGCATACCTTAGAGATTCGAAAGAATAATGTACCCAATAGCATGTCAAATGAGTGTTGTAGTGTGCCGAATGGAATACTGCAACATGTGTACTCTAAAATTCTAAGGAGATGGAAGGATAAGGATCCTAGGGGTGACATTTACATGTGTGGAGTGATAAAGATGTGTGAATGTAGTTCCTTAGAACATTGCCTTTGTTGGATCGTACTTGATATTCACTTCATGGTTTCTTGTGTGCTTTTCCTTCGTTGGGATATGATAGGAACTACAAAAGTAAAAAAGTGTAGCCAATGATCTAGGTAAATGCAATTGAACTTAAACTTAGAAAAAATGTAAATATGCATATTGGAAAATCTAAACCAAGGGGTTAGAGTACACCTAGAGGTTGAAAGAGACAAGGATAGAAATTTGTTCCTTCTTTTAGACCTGATGCTTAGGATCTAGTTGGGATAACATGAAGGATTTGGGTGTCATGTCACCAAACTAGGGATTTGAGTGTCCTGATGTTAAAATTTGGATTTAGGCATCCTGTCACTACCAAGGGAAAGTGTATTAGGAGGGTGTTATATTTTTCCCTGCAACTGTTAATGCTTCCCTACAGATAAGTTCCACTTCAGATGATCACAAACTTGATCGGTAACTTTCCTCATGTAACCTAAAGGTTATAAGCATATCATTTTCATGCATATGCCCTAGGTGTAATTCCCTTATTTTGTTCCTAATTTGGTTTTTGAATTAGTAGTTAGTTCATGTTAGTGACTGATTGCAATCTAAAAGTGATTGTGTGACTGTTGAAACTTGCAAAAACTATGAATGTGAAGTTATTGAAAACTATTTTATAAATTTTTTTCCCCTAGGACAGGAGCACCCATGTGGGACACTAGCACCTAGGAATTCATGTTTGTTCTAAGTGCTTTTTTCCATGTTGATTTTTGTTGCCAAATCTATTTTTGGACTTGTTCTATAACTAATTTTTGTTTTGTTCCCGGTGTCTTTGTTTCTATAACTATTTTTTGTGACTATTGGGAGGGTGAAAAGGTTCACCTGATGTTTTCTCCCACTCATTTTGGGTGTGTGAAATTAACAAATGCAAATGGATCCAAAATGAGGAAGATTCAAACTGATGTGCACATACGATATAGGAATCTTGCAAGGGTAATAGGGATTACGCCTGGTAGTTAACATGAAATAATAAAAACAAGGGGGAAATGATAGCATACAAGTGTTAGTGACAAATAAGCAATGCAAACTAAAATAACGACTAGTAAATTGATGTCAATCAGTCTGATTGAGATGACCCTGAGACATTTGTAGAGTAAACACAATAGAAATTTCACTTCATAACTTAAATTCTATTTTTATAAATCCACACAACATCTACAAAAATAAATCCTTAATGGTACTTATAATCTACAAAGTTACAGGGCTGATGAATCTGAAAATTCTTTCTCCTCATAGTGCCTCCATCCTCTTGCCTCTCTAGTATTTTTAAAACAAATTTTCAGGTAGGTATTTAAAAGCAATATTTCCTCCCCATAAATATTTTAAATTCTATCTAGAATCCTCTCATATTTCCGCTCAAACCTAAATTCAAACTCCTAAGCATTAATGGAGACCAAGTACTTTTGGCTTGGTAGTTGTGAGATTTCCATATGGAACTCCACGTCACAACTAAATTGGCATCCTTCGTATACCTACCACTTGTCACTTATCAAATTTCTACCCATTCTTTCCTTCTTCAAAAAATTTGTGCATTTTCACGCATTTTTTTCCGCATCCTATCCTCTTAGCTAATTTTTTTCAATTCTTGTGTGCACCACCTTATTTAACCAAAAAAATTCAAAATATGTGTAGATACCTAAATTTTCCACAATGCTCCTACATTAAACACCTCGGGTAAACAAAAGTGATCTTCATCTCACAAGTTGGGCTCCAAAGTATGGCCTAGTTGATCAAGATCCTTTACACTTATCCATGTCACATCTTATTATGTGTGTTCCTTCCATTTTACTAAATATTATCTCTATTCCCTTTTGTGCGTCTTCTTTACCACCCTTGTGTATAGTATGGCCTCAATTTCTTCAGCCCTATTCTCTAGTAGTTATCTCCTCCAGTCTAAATTTTCCTCATCTTCATAAAAATCATATGTGCATTGTCCTTTGAATTTGTGTAAACTAGTGTCTCCTTCATAGAACTCATATAAATCTAAAACATTGAAGATTAGAGACATGTTTAATCCCTCAAACATGTCTAACTTATATGCATTTGTCCCAATCTTCTATACTATCTTACATGGCCCAATTTTCTTCAACTTCAGCTTATCATAGGCTCCCTTAGAAAACATTTCCTTCTGCAAATGTGTCATTACTTGATATCCTTCCACAAATTCCTTAGCTCTTCTTCCTTTATCCGCGTGCTTTTTTAACCTTGATTACTCATTTACAATTTCTTGCACACTTCCTTATGTATCTTTTGCATATATTCTACATACTCTTCTACCTTCGTGCTTCAATTATGCATTACCTCACACAACTTTGTGACTCCCCTTACACTTGTCCCATAAACAATTTGACATAGGATCCTTTTTTTGCTCCTATTAACTAAATTATCGTAGGAGAATTTGTCTTATGTCAATACCATATCCCATTAGGCCTAGCTTATCTCCTATCAAGTTGCATAAAAAAAATCCAAAGCTTTTATTCACCACTTTCGTCTTTACATTAGTATATGGATGGTAGGCTGAACTATAATTTGATCTTCTTCCCAACTTCTTCCACAAAGTCCTCCAGAAGTGTCCTCAGAACTTGGTATCCCTATCTGACACTATACTCATTGGTAACCCATGCAACCACACTACTTCCTTGAAAATAGATGTGTGATCCCTTCCACATCACTTGTCTTCTTACATGCAATAAAATACACTATCTTTAAAAATCTATTGACTACCACAAATATGGAATCATTTCCTCTCTGTGTCCTTGGTAATCCCAGCACAAAATCCATGTTAATTTCCTCTCATGGAATTCTTATCATAAGTAAAGGTTAATACAACCATGTGTTTTGTTTGCACCCTTTGACCAACTTATAAACCATGCATCTGTGTACATACTTGCGCACGTCCGTGCTCATATTCAACCAATAATATTGTTTCTTCAATTGTGCCAAAGTCTTGTCATTCCCAAAGTGACCTCCCAATCCTCCACTATGTTTTTCCCTAATCAAATTATCGCTCATTGACCCTTATGGTATACATAACTACGCTCCTTGAAACAACATTCCTTCCTGCATAAAATATTCTAACCAAGGCGTCCTATCCATGCACGTTGGTTCTTAGCATGCATCCCATGCGTCTTTGAAATACTTTTCTTGTGCATATAACTTCTTCATGGTCTCAAATCCCATGATTTAATTGTGTATTTTTGTCAACACCAATACTCTTCTGCTCAACACATTCGTGACCTTGTTGGATTTTCCATTGTGGTGCTTCAATACAAAAGAATAACTTTGTAGGAATTATACCCACTTCATATGCCTTTGGTTTCATTCCGCTTGGCTATTGAAAAATTATAGCTTTTGATGGTCACTGAACAAGACAAACTCATTTAGAAAAAAATAATGCCTCCATTTCTTCAAGACCTATATTATCGCGTATAACTCCTTATCATAGGTCGAGTATCTCCTTTTTGTGTCTTTCATTTTCTTGTTGAATTAGGATATAGGTATCCCTTATTGTCTTAGTATTACACCAATAGTTGTTCCACTTACATCACAATCCACCTAAAATTCCTTCTCAAAACTTGGCAACACTAACATTAGTTGCATTGTAATCTTCTGCTTCAATTCCTAAAAGTTGTACTCTACTTATTTTGTCTAAATAGACTCCTTATGCTCTCCTTTCATTTTCTTCGTGATCTTACATATTCCACTGAAGTTTCTGATGAACTTCCTATAAAATATTGATAAACCATGAAAGCTTTATTCCTAGGTCACACTTCTCGATGAGGGTCATTCTACAATTGCACACATGTTTTATGGGCCGATTCTCAATTCTTCCTAGGATATTACGAAACCCACGTATACTAACTCTTCATGCATAAATCTATACTTATTTATATTCACCATCAATTCTTCTTCTTTCAAGCACTTCATTATCTGACATAGGTGTTCAATGTGCGCTTACCTTGTCTTTCTAAACATCAATATGTCATTCAGATACACTATCACAAATTTTCCCAAAAATGGCTTCAACACCTCATTCACCAATCTCATGAAGGTACTTGGGGCATTGGTTGATCCAAATGGCATAACTAACCACTCATATAATCCTTCCTTCATTTTGAATGTTGTCTTCTAATCATCTCCTTCCCTAATACAGATCTGGTGATAACCACTCTTCATATCAATCTTGGAAAAATACCACACACCACTAAGGAAATACATCATGTCATCCATCCTAGATAATGGAAACCTATACTTAATGGTAATCTCTTTGATGGATCTAGAATCAACACACATGCACCATTCACTTCCTTTCTTTGGTGCTAGTATTATGGGTGTTGCAGAGAGGCTCAAATTTCACACACTAGTCCCTTATCAAGCAATTCTCGCACTTGTTTGTGCAGTTATTCATTTTCTTCTAGGGTCACTCTATATGGTTCCTTGTTTGGAAAACTAGCTCCTAATATCAAGTATAGTTGATGATCGATACTACACACTGGTGGGAATCCTTGTGGTAATTATTTCATCATAAGTTTTGGGAACTCTTCCAATACCTTGTGTACTTCTGCATGAACTTCTTCCCTTCCAGTGAAATCTCTACATGCTTCCTTTGGTACCAACGCAGAACATGTATTCTCTTCCTCAACTTTCTATAAGAATTCTTTACCCGATACAAGTAAAACCCTTATGCAAACTTCATTGTGCAGTTCCCCTTTCTCTTCATCCTTTAATGGTGACAGGTTACATTTGTGTCCTTCCTTTCCGATGTGAATAATATTCACATGCCCATCATGGATGAACTTCTTGTCATATTGCTAGGGCGTTCCCAATAGTAGATGAAAAACATCCATTGGTATCACATCACACAACACTTTGTCACAATAATTTCCAATTTGGAACTTCACAAGGCTTTTCTCATTTACAAGGATTTGTGCCCTTTTTATAACCATGAAACCTTGTAGGGGTTGGGATGTGCAATAATTTTCATTCCTAAATTCTCCACCATTTTGGAGGAAACAAGATTGTTTGTGCTTCCACTATCAAACATCACTTTACAAAAAAATTCCCTGACATGAAAATGGTCATAAACAAGTTCTTCCTTTGCGTAGTTTCATCTTCTTTCTATGATGCCTTCAACAATACCTTCCTTATCATCATGGGTTTTCTACGCTCTAGTATTTTAGAATGGTCTGCCAATCCCATTGATTTTTCATCTCCATGCACTGCATGCATGTCAATTTTTGTGTGCCCACTTGTAACTTCACTTTGCACATTTGGACATTCAAATGCAAGGTGCCCTATGGTTATACACTTAGAACATGTTCTGAATAATCCTCTTCCCTGTCCTCAACTAAATTTCCCACATCCTCTTGAAGAGTATGAAGCACATTACTTCGTGCACTGTTCTAGGATAGGGTCTACACTACTGCGATCATCTTCTTGTGGTATATTATATCCTCATCCACTTCCTCCCCTACCATGTACATTACAGGTTCCTTTTCTGGTTGCACTCTAACTTTTACGTGCAAATTTATCTTCCACCTTCAAGGCTAGTTGATAAGCTTCTTCCAGTGTTTAAATGCACAATAGGATGAGTTCTTCATGAATTTCAAACCTCAATCCATTGATATATCACGTGACCTTTTCTTGGTCAACTTCCACATTTCTAGATATTATCATGATTTGGTGGAACTCCTTCTTGTAGTCCTTAACCGACATCTCCTTTTGTCACAACTTTTTCAACTTCTTTAACAAACTCATATAGTGGTCTGATGGAAAAAAGTTACTTTTCATTTTGGTGACCATGCAATCCCAACGCACTATCTTATCCTTTCCTCTTCTTTGTATCTCATGTTGTATATCCTTCCACCACAATGGTGTATTTTCCTTCAATTTGATTTGTTCTACTCTAACACACTGTGGGTCAGAAATTTTTCAAATTCAAAGTAATCCTCCATATTTTTTAACTAATCTTCAAATTATTTTGGGTGCAACCTTCCAAAAAATATGGGACATTCATTCTCAGTCCACAACCCATTTTGGAAATTGTTTGTAGCATTTGTGTTTCTCCCACACCTATGGCTTCAACCTCTTTTTTTACATTCATAAATAAGTACACCTATGAGGTGAGCTATGGGATCTATAGAAGTGACAAGTCTGATGAGTACTAGTCATATGTGAAGTAAACTAAGATGGATGTTCAAAAGGTATCATAAGAGAAGTAAGGGCTCTAGACACCATAGGAGGTGTCAAGGATAAGGAGTCCTCATGAATAGGAGAAGATGCACTAGGAATAGGAGCAACTGAACATGGGATGCTCAAAGGAGCCAATGATAAAGGTTTTCGTGGTGTAATGCCTTGAATAGTGATATGATGTCTCTCTTGGATAAAATTAAGGTACAAGTGAAAAATGGAATGTATGACTTCAGCATCCTAGAGCCAAGGGAGTCCTAAAAGTATGTCACAATGTGTAACAGTGGATCCAATAGTAAATTTCATAGAATTAGTAAGAGGTGCAATAGTGATGGGTAGAACAACATGGCCTTAATCATAACATTTTTGATGGCATGGGGCTCAATAGAAGCATTGATATGTATTCTATGCCAAGAGGAGAATGAGGCATGAAAATCAACATCAGTGAAAGTGATAGTAAGTGATGAAAAATCAATATCACTAACAAAGAATCCAAGGGAGTGATTTGAAGAATCAGGATGAGGAATTACGTGGTAGGTATGATTAGAAGAGGACTGGGGGTATGACTTGTCATGCTTAGGTAATGGGTCATTGAATATTTTTAACTTGTCATTTTCATTGGTATATTTGGAAATGTTAGTAGTAGATTCGGTAAATTGAATATCATTATTGTCAATGAGATCTTGAATCAAATGGAAAATATTGAAACACTTGTCGATATAATGGAAATTACATCTATGGTAATCACAATGTGCATGTTCATTAGAATTCCTTCCAGGGGTCCTATTAGGATCATACTTGAGAGAAGGTGGAAGAGAAATTAGATTGCTTTCAATGATTTGAGGTAATAGCATATGTGGAGGATAAGGCAATCGAGTAAATATGCACTTAGTAGTTTGGATTTAAAGCTTAAGAGGTTGAGAAACAACATTGACATTAGGCTTAGCATCATTAGACTTAGGTCTAAAGGGAACCTTATTTGGAAATTTAGAAGAGGAATGATCGAAAGTATTAGAACCATATTTGATTTTTCCCATAGAAAAAAACTTTTTCTCACGAGTCTTCAAGGTATGGCATCGATGGTCAAAGAAATGATAGGAACCAAAAATCACACGTTATTTTACGAGAGGAAAAATACTTTGAATAAAGAGATCTTGCAATTCAGATTCAGCTAAGACATTGTTCATTTTGGAAATATTGTTCTTGTAACGCAATACATAATCACTAAGATGTTCATTAGATCCTTGTTTAATTTTAGTCATTTGTGCATAAGATATTTTTGTTCTAATATTCCTATAAAAATGGGCTAGAAACAAATCACCAAGAGTAGTAAATTATTTAACAGAATTTAAGGGAAAGTCATAGAACCATCACAATGCATAATCATGTAAGCTCTTAGGAGACAACTTGGTTAAGATGGTGTCATCACATGCATAGTCTAGGCAAGCAACATGAAAATATATAAGGTGCTCTTGAGGATCTCCGTGGCCATCAAATAAAGGAAACTTTAGTGAAGAAAAATTGGGAGGGAGTGGATAATTAGGATTTTTAGGTACAAGAGGACTGTGAAGAAGTATTGAAGAACCAAGTGATGGAGATGAAGAAGAAGTAGCTAGTTACAACTGAGGTATTTGTTATTATAAATCATAATAAAGAGACTCTAAATCTTGGGTTCCGGAAGAAGAATTAGGTTGGATATGTGAAAGAAAAGGAGAGGAAAGATGAGGATTGGGTGTGGAAGTAGGAATATGACTAGTAGAATCTCATGTGTTGGTAGGTGGGGAGGAAAGAGGAATAAAAGATGTGGTAGTAACAGAAATAGTGGTACCAAGAGGAGTGGAGGAAGAAATCCTTGTGGCTTCCTCATAGGCATCAAAAATTAAAAGATCTACTTTTTCAAGATGCTTGGACAGATTAAAATTGATTTCATCAATATCCTCGGTAGAAAAGTCACGAGAGGTACTAGCCATGATGGAAAGGGATCGAACAAGGTACGCATGAAAGGGATTGTGTTCACCAAATTATCAATAAAATTTAAACCTAATGTAAGGACATTACTTGTTAGATAAATATAACAGTAGATAAGCAGTAGTAAGCAAATAAAATGCAAGAAATATTGTTGTACCAGAGGCATCCACGTGGACATGGAAAGGTTTATCCTAGGTTGGGAATTGTAGAATATGTGCAGTGATAAGCCTTTCTTTTAGAGTGTCAAATGCCCTCTGTTGCGCTTCTCTCCACAGAAAGGCACTCTTATGTCTGAGCAATATTTCCAAATGCGCGGCAATCTTGGTGTATCCCTTAATGAACTTTCTGTAGTACCCATTGTGTCCAAGAAATATGTGCATGGTGCTTTGGTTGGTAGGCTCCCCTAACCCCACAATAACTACAACTTTCACGGGATCCACCAGTAAGCCCTCTTTGCATATGATATGCCCCAATAATGTTCCAAAAGGAGTTGCAAAGAGACATTTCTTGATGTTGAGGGAAATCCTCAACTGCCGACATCTTTCAAACATCAATCTCAAGTTATCACAATGGTCCCTGACCAACCCATAAACTGTCCAATCATCCAAATATACTTGAAGGAACTTGTGGATGAAGTCCTGAAATTCTTATACCACTATGCGTGAAAATACAACAGCGCATTCCTCAATCCAAAGGGCATGACCGTGTATGCAAAGGTTCCCCACTTGGTGGCGAAAGTTGTCTTATCTTGGTCTTCCTTGGCAATCCTTACTTGGTGATATCCCGAGAATCCATCCGTAAAGGAATAGACCTCGCGCCCAGCAACTCCTTCCAAGATCTCTTCAGTGAAGGGGGTGGGAAAGAGATTTATGATACAAACAGCGTTTAACTCCCTGTAATCCACACATATCCTAATTTTCCCATCCTTCTTTATGTTGATCACCATTGGACTTATCCATTCTGATTCCTCCATAGCCTCAATGATACTAGATGCTATCATTTTGTCTAGCTCTTCTTTAACCCTTATGCACATGTTGGGATTCATCCTGTAAGTTCTCTTCCTGACTAGGCACGCACCATCCTTCAACTTTATCCTCATTTCTCCTAATGAATGGTGGATGCCTTTCAAATCATGGTATCCGCACGGGAATAAATCCTCAAATTCACATAAGAGATCAATGATCTTTGATACTTCCTTGTCCGACCAGTAGTCCCCAATGATAGCTTCTTTGGGCTCCTTCTCCGAGCCGATGTTAACTTTCTTGGTTTTGAGTGGTTCATGATACGCGTGCGTGCATGCATCTGCACTATCAACTACTTTGTGCATTCCAACCGAATGGTTGACATTCAGGCTCTCCATCTCCTCTCCATCAACAACGTATACCATCTTTGCTTTCTCCTTTTCAGCACACGCGCGCTTGAATTGTATGTCTTATGGTTCCTACTCTTCGAACTGCACTTCCAAGCTAGGTCCACCAAGTAAGTTTACTAATCTATCTTCTGCAATGGCGCAATCCCCCAAAGTGAGGTGTTTGATAGTCTACAATGCCTCATCAACCGGTTGCATGGTACTTCAGTACTCGAATGTGTGAACCAAGTCAACTACCAATTCCTACCAATTTCCCATTTGGTGGCATGTTTTAGAATGGATGTACCAAATGCGCACGTAACCTTGTAGTGTCAAATACAGCTTGTGCACCCAAAGGGAGGGTGGTAATGCTTCCGCACCTTCTCCCCAGACCCTCTCACATGCCTAGATGTAGGAAGAGGTGGGTCCATTGTCATTGTAATCCTTGATAGCGGTGGGTATGTTGCTCTTCGAGAATCAGACAGTGAGCGCAATTCTAACCTCATGCCACTCTAACAAGTTTTCACTATGTACAGCCCACCACCTCACTGCTGTGCCTATCAAAAAATAACTTAGCATACAACGTCGCTCATCCTCCCTCCAATGAGCTTCCATTTCCCTTAAAAATACCTTAGGGTATGCATCCCCAGAATACTTGGTTATTTCCTTTCCTCCCAGGCACCGCATTGTATGCACCGTGGTTACCTTGGTCACCAATCCTTTCAGATGTCACCCAATCAATTCATAAGTCTCATGCACCCAATTATCACATGCTATATTGGTAGTATCACTGATAGATTGAGCATCATCAAACTGGATGACTCCTTCTGTAGGGTGGATGGTCTCTGGATCTATTATGGAGCGTACATATATTCTATCCAGGACTTTCTCCCCAAGGGGTTCAGTATAGGGTGTGGACTTTCCATCAACAAGCGGTATAATCACCCTCTCTTCCTTGTTTTCAAAGCTTATGTACCCTTTGTTAAAAAGAGGATCTGCATTATTCTTATAACACCATGGGTGCCCAAGTAACGTTGGGAAATCCCCAAGCACCAAGACTTCAAAATCCCCAGTGAACTTAGTCCCCTGAATGGTAATGATCGAATCCTTCAAGACACCTATGGGCATTGCCTTTGTTTTATTTGCCATATACAGCACATTTGAAGATGGTTATAATGCAGGTCTTCCCATTTGATGTTAGGCATCTAGAGTGAGAACATTAACCTTTGCGCCTGTGTCGATGAGGATGTTGCTAAGCGACCATCCATCCACTACTACGTTCAAGGTAATCTCTTTGTCATAAACAAGGTTGTGAGGTGGGAGGTTTGCATTCAGGATCTACCTTTCGTGTTCTTCCCCGGTGTGTGGCACCTTTTCTCTCAACCATGCTCCTAGCAGCGGAATACTATTCTCCTGCCTCAGCAGTTTACACACCTCCTTAACCTCGTCCAAGTCATCCTTTGGTGCTTCTACTGGTCTTCTTTGCTCATCTTTTCTAGTTTGTTCTTTTAAGCATTGGATCTCCCCTTGTAAACTCTAAATTACGTCCATGGTTTCCTAGTAGACTTCCTTCTGGTGAGCTAGGTTTGGATACTTCCCGTGTACTACTTATTCCCTCAAAACTAGAGGTCTCTACCTAGGTGCTTCCCTTGCGTGCACGGACTCCGCCCTTGTTGTTACCATAACAAGCTCTAGTTTTAATTCATGTATTACTCATGGGAGCCATTGCATGTCAACCTTCTTAATACTCACCATGGCAGCACCCTTATCCTTCTGTTACTGCTGACTCATATGTTCATATAACTCTGGGCACTCTTTGTACTTATGTTTTTTTCCACACCATGAGCATTGTAGAAGATCTAGACATTCGCGCTTATAATGGTCTATGGCTCCACAATTAAAGCATGTTCCACGCGGGAACTCACTTCTTCCCCCGTGGTTACCATGACCATGAAATCCTCTGCGAAACCGTATTCCACACGCACCTCCATCTCTGCACTCTTCATACCCACGGTCATCTCCTTTGGAACTGCTGGCAATGCTAGTTTGGCGCACACCAAGATCAATTGCCTCATGAATCTGGTCAATCAATCTACAATCCTTGGCATCATGTGTGGTTGAGTACATATCTTGCAATAACAAGAAACATTTTTACGGATCGCGTGGTTTAAGAGGGGGAACCTACTTGCATCATGGTCCCCGTGACATCACGCACCACCTTCTAATTACATATCCCACCATTATCCTTTGTGTGCCCTTCTACATTACAATTCGTGCACCACATCCCACTGTGAGTCTCTAGAACTGTATTGGTAGATAATTTCTTCAACTGCTTAGCCATGGCAGCGATTTGAGCCTCCAGTTATGGGCTCACACTAGTGTCAATACTACCAACTACCTCAGCACGTAAATCAGCTTCCAACGCTTCGTGCAGGTCCGTGAATGTTTTATGAGATAAAGCCCTCCTAAAGTGTGTGATCAATCCTCCGAAAAATCATTGAGCATGTTGTGAAGGGTGGATATCATAAGATAGTTTACACAATAGTGTTTTAAAGCACACATCATATTCCTGCATGCTCTCCTGCCATTCCCTGCTGGATTGCTTTGAGAGAGTTGATGCTCTTCTGTTCAAACTCAGGTAAGTGGAACTCTGCCAAGAACGCATTTCTCAACACGGTATAATCTACAACAGTTTTATGAGGGTCATAATTTCTATACCAACTATGCACGCGTCCTTGCAAGGTCGTCACAAATTGACTGGCCTTTCAATCCTGGGTCATGATCCCCTTCATGCGCCATAGCAGCTCGCACTTATGCACATGCTCTGTGGCATCTTCTATCCCATTATAATCTGGTAAGTGTAGAGACATCTTGAAAAAGACTTGAGGAGGTGGCTGAGGTCCTTGTCCTCCCGATCCAATCCCTTGGTTTCCTCCGGTGTTTCCTCCTCCACCGGATCCACTAGATCCTGAGCCACAAACTCCACCACTTCCACCCCCAGATCCTCCTGTGTTAGGTATAGGGCCTGTGTTTGTTGTGCCGAATGCTCCTGTCATTCCACTGAATTATGTGCCAATAGTTTGTGAACTAGTGCCACTCCCTGTTGTATTTCCTCCATCACTTCCTAATGCGCTTCCAAAACCAGTTGCATACGTGCCTTGTCCAAACATTCCACCAAATACTAGAATAGTGTGTGAAGCCGTAGAAGTCCCAAACGAGAAATTGTATCTCCTGGGTGTTGATTGGTTGCTTCTACTAATATCAAATGGATCAACTATACTTTTCCCTCATTCAAACAAACCAAGCGCCAAGGTTTGGTCGCTATGTGGGGTCAGATGCGTGCCAATGACTCTTCTTTCTCTACGTGATGGACTCTCATCAGAAGCCGCAAGGTTTTCTCTCCCACACTTACCAAGATGGGGTACCACAGACTGTTCAAGTTCCACATCCTCCGCATGAACCTCAAATCCTTTCCACCATGTCTGGCTCCATAACCCACTTATAGTCCCACACTGTCTATCAATCTCCTTTTCACGCGCTTTGTTATACTTGAGTCGTCTCTCCTCCCTTTCTTTCTCAGTCATTATATCATCCATCTTTCCCCAACCTGGCTTCCTCACCAAGCGCTCGAAGTGGTTTAGCCAGTAATAGGAAATGGCTCTAAACCCATGGTTACCATCAAGATTTTGATCACAAGGGGGATAGCAAGCAGAAATGATCCTTTGGGCTCCCACAAAAACTCAAACTCAGCAAATTCTGGACAGGAATACATGGAAATGGCATATTCTAGAGTGTAGCCGGTCAATACTCGCTTCCGCTAATGATCTATAGCACGGGTCCACGTTAGATTAGCATCTTGCAAGTTCTGATACGTTTCTTGGGTCCAAGGGTGTGACTTATAATACCACCCCGATCTAGATGTATAATCTAAGAGTCATTCAAATAACTCTATTGGGAAACGGCAGAAGAAGGTTTCATACAACTCATCGTAAAGATTGTCCTCCACCCATCTTCACGTGTTAAACTCAGGTCTAGTATTGAATCTCTGAGTGAATTCGTCCTCCGTGCTTTTAAACCAATCTTCAATACCTTTAAGTGTTAAGCACTCTGCCATCACTTTTTGCACAGATCATGATGTATGCCATGTTCCAGTACAATTTTGAAAAGAGGCCCCGATAATGGAACCAATATGTAGTCATTTTTGCACCCCACCAAGAACAAGGGAACCTCATGCGTGTCAGCCTATCACCCAGCGAGCACTGGGCACTCACCCAAGGTGCATGAGAGGGAGCTGAGTCTCTCTTTTATGCGAGTCCAGTGGAAGGCATAATTCATGATTCTGACTTAGATATTTAATAGACATGAAGAAGCTATAGAGCTCAGGATGGCCTCTACATCCCTTCAGTCATAACAGTAACAAAGCGCGCAATAGAATTAATAGAACTAGGAAGTTGTAAATCCACAATAAGACTTAACATTCAAGTAAGATCCATGATTATACGAGATCAAAAGCATAGTGGAAACATGCAGATAATACAGGAAGGATATCTTAATATAAACATAGTGGTAACCTTATCATATTCCTTCATAGTATTACTCCAAAAAATCACAGAGTGGCAGACCACAGTCATACACAATATCTGGATCTATACATATATACTCACAAAACAAAATTTAGATTCCCCATTTCCCCATTACATCCTTCCTAGAATCATCTACCCATTTTATCCCATATTTCTCACAGTAATTCTGTAGAGCTTCACTACCTCAGTTGTGTCTCTGTTCTTTTCCAAGGGCATGTGTATAAATACGCATCTGAGCTCTAACAAACTCTTCTGCAACCTCAAATTTGCCCCCAAGTGTCAAGGTGTGGGTCGCCCTAGGTGCATGCCTCTCCATGTCATGATTATATTTTTGGATGTTCCTATCACAAGGTATATTCCTTCCAGGACACCCTGTCGTCAAGCTGGAACCTTATCCAAACGGAACATGTTCTTGATGTGTTCTATCCAAAAGGCCGAAAAATGGCTAAGTCCCAAATTGTTCTTCACGTAGCGCGCATATCCTTCATTCTCTAGGAACCCCTTTTGAATTCTACGTTGTGCGCCTTCACTTGTGTGTTTCCTCCATCCGTGTGTGCCTACGCGCCCTTAAGATTTGGTAGCTACATTAGGGGCCCAACACAAGTGAAGAAACTTGGCTCTAGTGAAGGGTTTGGTAAAGATTTCTACAACTTGATATGAAGTTTGACAGTACTATAAATTAATGATGTCTACATGAATCAACTCCCAAATGAAGTACATTTGTATCTCAATGTACTTCATCCACTGATGTTGAATTATATTTTTGTGGATCGAGATAGTGCTAAGGTTATCACAATAGATGATAGTAGGCCACCAAAAGTGAATACCAAACTCTATTAAAATTCCCTATAACCAAATAGATTTTGTGGCAACATTGACTTCTCCCCTGTATTATACCCCTGTAGAAGATATAACAGTCACATTCTTCTTCTTGCTTCACCAATTGATAAGACCCGAACCAAGATAAAACTTGTATCTGAAGGTAGATTTCTAATGATTGAGATCAACAGTGCAATCAAAATCTGTGTATCCAACTAAATCAATCTTTATCCCTCCCAAGTAATGAATTCCACTTATGTATGTGCCTTTAACATAGTGAATGATTAACTTTGGTGCTTTCCAATGCATCTCATGAGGCTCCTGCATTAATCTAGACATGATGCCAACAACAAATGAAAGATCTATCCTGGTATGAGTTAGGCAGATCAAGCTCACCACTAATTGGTGATAAAGAGTACCATCGACTAAGGGAGTGGATAAATTGACTACTAAATTCACTCCAGAAAGGAAGGGGTTGGGATATAGTTTACAGTCAGCCATATTAAACCTATCAATCAAATCAAGGGCATACTTAAGTTAAGAAATGATGATCCTCAAGTAATACTGAGTGATATGAATCCCAGGGAAGTAATGAATCGAACCCAAGTGTGTCATGGAGAAATTGTTGGCTAAGGAATTCTTAACGAAATCAATGATTGAGGAAGAGTTTCCCATAGTTAACAAGTCATCGACATACATAAATAAGATAAGCATGGACTCATCTTGCCGCAAAATGTAAACATTTGGGTCAAAGTGACACCTAGTGAACTCAAAAGCAAGAAGAAAGGAGTACATATTGACATACCAAGCTCGAGGGGCTTGTTTGAGGTCATAGATAGACTTCTTAAGTATGTAAACAAGGGAGGAATCTTGGATGTAACATGTCAGTTGTTCTATATATATTTCTTCCTCTAGGTCACCATGGAGAAAGGCACTCTTTATGTCCATTTGGTGGATATCCCATCTGTTAGCAACAATTATAGCTAGGTTCAGTTGAATAGAAGTCATCTTGACAATGAGAACAAAGGTATATGAATAGTCAACCCCAGGAACCTAGGAGAAACCCTTAGCTAAAAGTTATTCCTTCTATTTTTTGGCATTCCTATAGGCACCATACTTGGTTTAATATATCCACCTACACTCAACCATTTTTTTCCTTAGCAAGAGGGGTGAGATCCTACGTATGATTCTTCATGGGAGAGGGATTATCCTCTTCCATAGAATAATCCCACTCATGAATCCCATTATCCTACTGAAAATACTGTAGGTCAAAAGTGAAGGCCAAGAAGGCATGGGGCACAACGAACTTTGAATGAGTTTGTCTCTCATCTAAAGGATCCCCTATCCAATCTCCAGCACTCTGCAAGGTCTTCCTAGCCTAGTGAGAGCCAAGAAGAGAGTCAGTGAATCATCACTTGAGTGAGATGGTACATAGTCCTCATCATCACTACTATTAGAATTGGTACATGGCGGAGCAGGAGGAATGGGAAGAGTAGGAGGATAAAGAGTAGGAGGCTGAACAAGATCATCATAAAATTCTAAATCATGGTCAGAAAGGGTCAAAGTGACCTCCATGGGTGGAGAAGAGGAAGTAGGAGATGTGTCTTGGAATTTTACACTTCTCTCGATATAGAGTTGATGACTTGTGGGGTTAAAAATTATATAAACCTTCACACCTTTGCGATACTTGACAAAGATACAAGGTTTGAATTGTGGTTCCAAGACCTTGAATTTCTTCTTGGCTATTCAAGCCATGGATATTGAATCAAGGAAGTAAAAGTGCTCAACATTAGGTTTAAATCCATATCAAGCCTCAAAGGCTATCATCTATTTTACTACTTTGTGTAAAATGTGGTTCTAAATATAATAAACTGTAATGTCCCCTTTTCTACACCAAAGACCCATGGGCCAAGTCAATTCCAAACCGTGACCTTTTCTAAGGGGTCATGGACACTAGAAGCTTTTGGGAAGGGGCCCCATGGTTTTAATATCCCAGTTTTGTGTTGGGGGTCACTTTTGGGTAGGATGACTCAAAAAGGGAGAAAGCAACTATAGTTACTTTTATTTTATTGGCCCCTCCGTGGAAAAGGAATGCGTCTAGGGTCTATTGGGGCTCTTTTTCCTTGGGGAAGTATATAAGAGCTGGGAGAGAAAGGCGAGGCACTTTTTGGATATACATTTTATCAACCCCTTCACGTGCAGATGTTGTTGTTGTGCATCTACAACTTGTGGAGTCAAATCCCAACGGGACCCTAGCTTCAGTGGTGAAAGACCCATCCCTACCTAGCAGGGCATTCTTTGGTAGTGAGAGATCTACCCTAGTATGTCATTCCGGATCCAAGGCTGTGAGGCAAAGACAATATCAGAGGTCTCAGAGAAAGGATTTCATAGATATTTGGTGGCATTGGGAGTGGATAATCAATGGGCTCCAGATCTGAATCTCGGTAGCAGATCAGATCCACGGCAGCCATTTGGGCAAAGCATGGCCATTAGTTAGAGGCATCTCGTTGAGGATCTTATGGGTTTTGGGGGCGTTTGGGGAAGACAAGCAGAGGGATCCAGATCAGATTCATGGCCGCCCTTTGGGCTGGGTGTGGTAGTACGCTGAGGTGCGTCCATCATCTTCTGACCCCTATCCCAAGTGCAGCGACCTGCAGCCTTTATTTGGGGATTTTCCAGACAATCGTTTCCAGATCTGAAGGTACAACCTTTATTTAGAGAGTTACGAGCCTCTGTAGTTTTCACGTTTCCTAGGGCATGCTATGCTTTTTCTAGCATCAGTTTAATCTCTATAAAAGTCTAGAAATAGTTTCCCTTTGTCATTTATAATAATATCAAGCCCTTTTTGTATTTTCAAGTATTTCAGGTGGACATTTTGGCAAATATTAAGTTTCTTTAATTCGTTGTCCCAACTGTAAAAATCTACAAAAATCAATATTTTATTTGGCTACAAGTTTTCAATATTTTGTGCATTTCTAAGTGGTATCCCATTGGGGATATTTTAGTGGTATCAAATTTGCTGTTCCTCCAGCCTAGGCTAGTTAAATATGGTAGTTTGGAAAGATCTCAAAGGGGGTTTTATGAAGGAAATGTTCACCAACATGATGAAATAGCAGGAAGCCACTAACCTTTATTTGAGTCAGCTCACTCAGAATGTGAATCAAAGCAGACATAGGGACAATAAGGAACATGGTGAGAATAGTGATAGAGGGCGGCCAATAGAGGTGATTGATGAAGATTCTTGTTGGAGGAAGTACCAATCTTTGAGTAGGGGTTTCAGAGATAATATGCCATTTCCAGATTATTGCATGATGAAGATTAGTAGCAAGCCCAAATGAGGTCATCATATGTCAGTACCTGAATCACAAAAGAACTCGTTCATAGAAGAAGCTTCTAAACCAAAGGGTATGATTTCCATTGAGAAAAATAATGGCATTAGTGAAACTTTGCTTATTAGAGAAATTATTCCATCTCAGGAGAAGAAACTTGTTTATGCAAGCAAGGAGGATGTAATGGAAACTCTTAAAAGGTGTGAGGAAGGGAATAGCAAAGCTAGAGCTGTTAGGTTGATAGCGACTCAAGCAAGACAGTACATACAAGAGTTCAAGGAAACGATGGGGGAAATTGATGCAAGGAAGTCTACACCCACAAAAGAACACCCTATGGAGCAGCTGACACATGAGGAGGAGCCTCACATGGACACTTGTGTAAAATTGCAGCCTGCTGTAATTTCCAAACCAGCAACTGTTGAACAGCTTTCAGATACTTTCAACAGGCACTTAGGAAACGATGTTGGGGGCATCTCAACATATGTCTATCTTGAACACACGAAGGAAATTGTTGGCCTTGAAAGGTATGAAGAGCACACTAAGGTGTCTTATTTATTGTTTCCTATTCCAATTTATTTCCATCATGAGATGCATGGTATGGTAGATGATGAAGTCTTCATCATGGAGTTTGTTGGACCGATGCTCCAACTATGTGTATATGAGCATCTTGTGGATAATATATGGTGGAAAGTTTTAGCTCACTTAACTGATATAAGGGATCATGGGAATTATAAGCTATGGGATCCTGGTAATATGTGGCCATTATCCAAAACTTTCGATTCTATTTTTGAAATTTTTGTGACTGATTTCATAAGCAAAAGAAGGAATTATAATGTGTCTTTTGGGATTACGAGTGTTGGCAAGCATGATTGCTTCATTGGAGACTCTGTTGCAAGAAGGGAGAGTACCTCTTAAGGTACTAGAGTTGGTTCTATGATTGCTAAGAAGGGTAAGAGAATATTCTTTAATCATCTTCAGCTTGTTGGACTGTGTATAATAGCAATCATAATGAGAGGAGAAAATAGCAATATGGGACAACTAGGTCAAAGAGGTGAGAGTTTACATTTAGGGAAGTGACCTCCCCATTCTTTTGCAGGCCTTTGGGGCTTCACGAAACTTCTTTCTTGAGGGATCCAAAATTTTCACAGGTACAGAAGCCTGTGGATATTTTGGGTGAGGAGTCTTGTTGTGAGAGGTACCAGACCTTGAGTGAGGGCCTTCGTAACAACATGCCATACCAGGAATATTGTAAAATGAAGATTGGCATTGAACCTAAGAGAGATCATGTGACACAGGTACCAGAGTTATAGAGGAGATTGGGACAAATTTACCTTCCACACCTCGATGGCTCTAAGAAGCGTGCTACATAGTATTGGGTTTAGAAGTTGAAGATATACTCCAGCTTGAACCCTACACGTGAGGAAGATGCAATTAAGTTTGCAATCTTACATCTTGAGGGAGACACTCATGTTTAGGGGAATCATGGGTTGATTACACAGGGACACATACGCATTACTACTTATGCAAATCTCGTGCAAAGACTGCGGATCAGATTTGATAGAAGGGACCCTGACAGGTATTTCAGGGAGTTGACTCATTTGAGACAAACCGGCCCCCTGGATCAATATATCGTAGATATACAGAGATTGTCAGTCATGGTACCCAAAGTCATGGAGATGAGGTTGATTTCACTATTTGCAGTAGGTTTGACAGATGCTCTCACTAGGTTTGTAAAGGCATCTGGGCCTTCCTCTTTGCACGAGGTTATTAGGAAAGCTCCAGACCTGGAGTTATCCACTCCAAAGCCGAGGGCTCCACCATGCATACAGCAAAGGGAACCTCTATCTGGATCATATGAACTTCAATAGAGGGAGCCTCCACTGAGGTAGGAGGTGGCTAAGAAGCCAATCACTTCCCAAGAGGAAAGAGATGAGCCGAGGTGAGAGAAACTATGTTGCAATTTCCACACGCCTTGGATTCCAGAATGTGATTACATAGGTAGAGGAAAGTCCAAATTCATTGAGGTCTTTGAGGAGAGAAAGGGTGATAAAGGTGAGGAGATAGAGACCCGCGAGGTGGGTGATGGAGATGGGGTTGCGTTGGATAGTGTTGATGCAGGGCAGGAGGAAACTTTTCCTTCGGAGATTATAACCACATTGTCAAGTACTCTGATGTACAAGGCATTTAGGATTAGAGGAGTTATGCAGGGTCAGAAAGTTGGGGCACTCATTGATAGTGGGGAAACCCACAACTGTATTGATGCCTCATTGTTTGAGAGGCAAGGACTTCAGACAGAGGTTTTTTAGGGCCTCAACAGGGTTGTAGCCAATGGAGAGTCTTTGAGGCGCACACGACGGGTTCCCCAAGTGAGCATCATGATGGGTAAATATACAGTTACCAATGTTTTCCACATTGTTGGTATGGGAGTGACCAACATAGTGCTGGGAGTGTTATGGCTTCACTCTCTTGGTAAGTCTTGGACTAACTTTCAAATGATAGAGCTGAAGTTTAAGTCTGAGGGCAGGAATGTGTTTCTGAGGGGAGTATCTGCAAGAGCACCAAGGGTGGTTACAGCTGAGGGGAAGGAGACAACGATCCGGCATGGTGAGGAGTTTTATTACTTTGGATCGATGTGGAGTATGATGGATGTGGGTGTGGCCAACAATTTTTCACATGAGGTTGTTACTGAGCTTGGTATTTCAGGGTCAGATCATCCAAGCTTATCATTATGTTGGTTATATGAAGCTTCGATATACTGGAGACCGCATTTACTTGTTGAGTACTTCAAGGAATGACACACTTTTGAGATTCTAGATGGTCACATACAGGATGACAGCTACAGATTGGAGGATGAGATGCTCCTCTATCAGGGAAGATTGAGCCTCGGGTCAGATTCATGGTTATGGGTGGAGATATTGTGACATGTGCATTATCCTTCTGTGACTAGGAATTTGAGTTGCAATGAGACCTACATGTTCATGTCTAAGAGGCTCATATAGTACAGGTTGAGGGAGGATATCCCCAACTTTATACAGGCATATATGGTTTGTCATTATGACAAGTCAGAGCTTAGGGTTTCATCATTTGTTGAATCGACATGGGACAACACTCCTATGATTTTTGTTTCTCCTATGCCCGGTGAGCATTTCACCCACGTGTTATTCAGTGGAGAGACGAAAGTGACCCAAGGTTATTCAGTCGGTTCACATTCAGTGCAGTAGGTGGACTATGTAGCACTGATATTGTCAGTTAACTGTCTACTGGAGTCTTGGGACTTTTCCTCCATGGGGCACATCAAGATACAGTATGAGGAGTCTGGCTCTCACACGAGTGTAGGTCAAGTGGGAGAGTTAGCACCATTTGTGCATAAACAATTTGTTTCATAGGCTGATACGGGGGACTCTACAGGATTTAGAGTGAACTTTCATAGCCAGGAGTTGGTTGGAGAGGCCATGGGTGATTCCATGATGATAGCCTTGCATTGGTATGGATTGGACCTATTGGAAATTTTGGTGTAGGTACCAGTGGAGAGTCAATTTGGGTATCATTCTACTTCATGGATAACATTGCTCTTGGTATCATATGGAGGTCATGATGATGGCATGTGGTTTCTTGGCTACTCTGGATTACGTAGATCCTTGGCAGACAGCAGGGTGAGATGGAGAAACATTCAACGCGGTATTCAACTGTTGCAGCAGGATAGGATAATGCTTGGGGTCAAGCATTTCTTAGGAAGGGAGGATTTGTAATGTCCCCTTTTCTACACCAAAGACCCATGGGCCAAGTCGAGTCCAAACTATGACCTTTTCTAAGGGGCCGTGGACACTGGAAGATTTTGGGAAGGGGCCCCATGGTTTTAATATCCCAGTTTTGCGTTGGGGGTCACTTTTGGGCAGGGTGACTCAAAAAGGGAGAAATTAACTATAGTTAATTTTATTTTATTGGCCCCTCTAAGGAAAAGGAATGCGTCTAGGGTCTATTGGGGCTCTTTTGCCTTGGGGAAGTATATAAGAGCTGGGATAGAAAGGAGAGGCACTTTTTGGATATATATTTTATCAACCCCTTCACGTGTAGCTGTCGTTGTCACGCATCTACATCTTGTGGAGTCAAATCCCAACGATACCCTAGCTTCGATGGTGAAAGAACCATCCCTAGCTAGCAAGGCATTCCTCGGTAGTGAGAGATCGACCCTAGTCTGTCATTTTGGATCCGTTTTCAAGGCTGTGAGGCAGAGACAATATCAAAGGTCTCAGAGAAAGGATTTCGTAGATATTTGGCAGCATTGGAAGTGGATAATCAGTGGGCTCTAGATCTGAATCCTAGTAGCAAATCAGATCCACAGTAGCCATTTGGGTAGAGCGTGGTTGTTTGTTGGAGGCATCTCGTTGAGGATCTCGTGGGTTTTTGGGGCGTTTGGGGAAGACAAGCAGAGGGTTCCAGATCAGATTCACGAAAGCCCTTTGGGCTGGGCGTGGCAGCACGCTGAGGTGCGTCCATCATCTTCTGACCCTTGTCCCAAGTGTGGCGACCTGCAACCTTTATTTGGGGATTTTCCATACAGTCGTTTCCAGATCCAAAGGTATAGCCTTTATTTGGAGAGTTACGAGCCTCTATAGTTTTCACATTGCCTAAGGCACACTGTGCTTTTTCTGGCAGCATTTTAATCTCTGTAAAAGTCTAGAAATAGTTTCCCTTTATCATTTATAATAATATCAAGCCTTTTTTGTATTTTCAAGTATTTTGGGTGGACATTTTCGTAAATATTAAGTTTCTTTAATTTTTTGTCCCAACTGTAAAAATCTGTATAAATCAATATTTTATTTGGCTACAAGTTTTCAATATTTTGTGCATTTCTAAGTGGTATCCCATTGGAGATATTTAATAAACACAATTCATGGATTCAGCCCAATACTATAGAGGAAGGGATTTGGACTGAATCATGCAAGTGGCCATCTCCTTAAGAGTTATGTCATTTATTTTTGCAACTCCATTTTGTGAAGGGTTGTGAGAAATTATACTTTGCAAATAAATCCATTTGGAGGTGCAAAAAATCATCGAACCCATTACTAACATACTCACCTCCATTTCCAGTTATAAGAACCTTGATAGACCTTTTGGATTGTTTCTCAGTGAGATCCTTGAATTCCCAAAAGTGATCGAAGACTTCATATTTTTATTTGAGAAATTAAACCCATGTATAATGTGAAAAGTCATTAATGAAGGTAAGTATGTAGATATCGCTAGTGAATGAAGGAGACAAAAAGGGGCCAAAAAATGTCACTTTGAATAAGCTCCAAGGGATAAGAGGCTCTACAGGTTTTTCTCTTTCCATATTTCTCTTCAGGGTGCTTCAGAGGAGCACAACCCTCACAAAGACCCTTTAAAAAATTGAATCAAGGCAACCTATTGAGCATCTCATGTTGGCTCAATTTTTTAAGGTAAAATAGTTTAATTGGCCAAAACATTCGTGATATAGTCTACTAACCTCATCTGTGAGAGTAAACAAGGAAGTGGGAGAAGATTCGAGAGAAAAGTGGGAAAAGGTGTACAACTGACCCTGGTGATCCACCTTTCCCTTACCCATTATAGCCTCACTATGAATCTCTATAATGATCACTAAGTTAAGGTTAAGTTTCACTCTCATCCCTTGACCACTATGGGTGATTTGGTAGATTGATATAAATTTGGGGGAGATATTGGGAACACTTAGAACATTGTTAAGGGTTCCACCATCTACTTCCATTGATCCACTACCAGTAACTGACAGAAATGTTTAATCACCCAAAGCGATTTGGGACATACCACATGGTTCAATGTCAGAAAACATAACATGCAAAGAATCTATGTCATACAAGGCACCAAAATTTATAACCCATTTCGATGATGAAGCAAATCTTTCTATAGGGGATTTTTCTTTCTTCTTTTTATATTTGGTTTCTTTTACCTTAGAAGATTCATGTTTCGGAGCATTTTTCTTGATAGACTCAGGAACATCTATATTATGTTTCTCAAGTAAATTATTTAGGTGGTCATATTTGTTTCTCATGCATTGATGATTCATGTCCTGACTTCTTGTAATATGAACAATTGCACTTCTCCTTCTTTGGTTTAGGCTCAGAAGTAGAAGAATAAGTTTTCATGTCGGATTTTGGTTAGGTGGACTTAGCTTCTTTCTTAGGTTGTTCCTTTTCTTTGAGTTATTCTCATGTTTATTCTAGTTTCATTTACCATTACTTGTTATTAGGGCATGTGACTTGGACTTGATTGTCCCCATTTGAATCAACTTGTCTAGTTCTTGAATGAGTGGGATGAAAAGTTTTCAAATGAGGGAATCTTCCAAGCAGCCCCTAAAGCTTCTTTTGTGGCTTGAAAGGTAGAAATGAAGATATATTATTCGAGGCCATGCTTAGAGAGAATGGATAAGATCGGTTGGGAATCCTTCTTGTCAACTCCACATTCTTTCAACAACAATCTTGTGTGGAAAATTTTGGAAAATAAGGCCTACAAGTTATCAAAGTTACTAGGATTCAAACCTAGGAATTCATTCTCCAACTCATGATATCTCATGTCATCTTATTTTCCAAACATTCCATCTATAGTTTTCCAAGCTCCATCAGGTGTTGTGAAAGATAAGGTCGAGAGAGAAAGACATACAAAGGAGACCTAAGGCTTCGTCACATAGGTTGAACCATTTGGATTTCTTAGATTTGGTTGTTAGTTACTTCTTCAATCCCATAGTGATGTGGTATAACCCTTTACCACTTACTGTTATTATCATTTTGGATTTCCATTCATTAAAGTTAAATGACGTGAGTAAAGGAACATTTACATCCATCATGAGGAGAGAAGGTAGAAATGCAGAAAAGAAAGGAAATACACACACATACCCCAGAATAATACTTTTTACCCCCCCATTTGTGGAAATTTATAATTAGTGTGTCGATTACAATGTAATGTGTTAGTACAGTGTGAAACAGTTGGCCACTCACCTTGTAATTGGTAAAATCCATACAAGTGTGGAGACCACAATAAGTTCTAGTCACAATGATACAATACCATAACAAGCACAAAAAGTAAGGCATAAAACAAGCAAGAAGGGAAAAAGAGAGTCCCATGTGAGAAAAAGTGTATCACGTCGTAATTTGGCTCCCTTGTCACAAGGTTATGGTGGACATGCTTGCTAACCCGCAAATAATAGTAAGAGCATGAGTACAATGTGAAGGCCAGAAAAAATGGCCTGGAAAATCCCAATGACCCTAGTTTTCAGCCAAAAAATACCCTCTTTAATTATTTACCTTTAAATTAATTAATTCCCAATTAATTTTAACCTTGATTAATTAGATTTAAAAATTTAGAAAAAAATTAATTAAGATAATCAAAAAAGGAAGAGCTTACCTTTGGGATAGTTCATCTCGGCAAGCTGGTGAGAAAGTTGATGGGCAAGATGGCAGGAAAAATAGTACCGAGTTGGCAGTGAGTGACACATGGTGAGTTGATGGGTGAGTTGGTGGGATTTCAATTTGTCTCAGTGTTGATTCATGGTGATTCTATGTTGGGACTGAGTTGGGACTTGACGTGGATTGATTGACAGAGCTAGCAGATTGTATAACAGTCATTTAGTCAACTGTTGAGTTTGGTGATGAACGTGGAAAATACAAAAAAGGCAAGGATCTTGGCGAGGTTGAGGTGTTACGCCACAATGAGATGCTCAGAACACCAAGGCAAGGGTGAATGTAACATACAGGTCGGTGAGGTCAACTTGACTTAGCAGGATGAGTCGGGGTAGTTTGTAAAGGATCCTAGGGGTAGAGCTCATGGTTAGAAAATGATTTAGCGAGTAGACCGAGTTGATGGAAAGTGAAAAAGGGTTCAGTGGTGCAGAGCCAGAATCGATCATGAGGTAAGGAAAGCACGAGCCCAAATTTGGTGAGGAAGATATGGACTCAAATTGGTGATTCATGAGGTGAAAACACTAGTCGAGGTAGAGGGAAATGACATGGGGAGATGAGTTTGTAAATCTGCCAAGTCACAGAGGATACTGCTAAGTTGACACAACCACTTCAAAAAATCCAATGCACATGGGTGAGAGTAAGGTGAGATCCAAGAGCTCAAGGAGCCACAGGTAGAATGTAGGCATGGCTCAAATGGAGTTTGGGTAAGCAAAACGTGTGGGTGAGCCACAGCAGAGCTTAGTGAGCTCAATACGGGGAGTTTTAGAGCTAGGAAAGGAGGAAGGAGTAGCCAACTTGGTGGCCCATCTTGGCGAGTTGGTGCCGAGTTGGTCTAAAAATGATTCCTCGCTTCAAATCTTGAAACCTGAAAACTCTTAGATTCTTCCACTTAACCTAAAGATCTGCACACACACAAATACATACAAACCAAGTACAGTACCTTCCAAACACAAAAAGGACAAAAAATTAAGAAAATCTTACACATATTCCAATTTAGATCAAACTTGTACTATGAGAGAATAATAAACATGAAACTGAGAGTAATTAACAACTAGCAATGCGAGTGACATGATTACCAAGATAGTGCTTTGATATCTTGAAAGAGGGCAAGAATACCTCTTGTAGTGTCGTGCACATCAAAGGAGTTACACTCGAATGATAACACAAAATTTCTCCAAGTAATTAGCAAGAAAAAAATTAACTCAAGGAACTTGTGAATGCAAAAATAATGGTCTAGTCATGTTCATTGATAAAAAAGGAGAAAGTACATATTGGGAGTGTTGTGTAACTCTCATGCCTAGACTCATCATACCTCCACAAGGTAGAAAGGAGTTACAATTCAGAAATAAAATGTAACTCTTTCCTAGCATATGACACATATCAAAAGTATGAAAAATTCCATGACATAATTTTTCATATGTGATATAGCTCCTAAAAGACTTATGACTCACCTAAGTGAGATGAATCACTATGTGTGAGGTGCAAATAACCAAATAAACTAATAAATGGTAAAATAAACCCTCACACAAACAATTTTGAAGTTACTTTAAACCAAGCGAAAATTTTACTTTTAATTTTTGGAACAATATTTTCCAAAAATTCGCAACAAGGTTTCCAAAAAATTAAGACTAATCCCTAGGGGTCATCATCATTTTCACTTCAATATTCACTAGTCACTTATATCTTGATTATTTTATTAATGATTTATTATATGCAATGTAATTTCTTGATAACAATTCAAATGATTTTTTATGAGAGGGTAATTTTATCATTTATCTCATTCAAAAAAAATCTCATAGGAATCTTGAAGCTTGGCTTGGTTCCATCTAGTGAAGAGGAAAAACCTCAGAAAAAAACTCTCAATGTCACTTGTTGAATAACCTTGATATCATTACTACATCTAGGGAAGATTAAAAAAAAATATTTTATTTTATGGATAAAAACATTACCTACCTCTTACAGACAACATACTTTGAAACAAAGAACAACAATGATCTAATTTCAAAAAACCCATAAACCTGACTTGAACTGTCATCAGCAATCCGGCACTATGATAATTCTTCACCGGGAACTCCTCGTGCTATGATTATTTACTAATGCACAGCCTTTAGTTTGGTGGACGTAATCTGGAAACAAAACAACAACATAACACAAGAATACCATTGACTATGATAAGACAGAATGATGACAAATCTGAAATATCAAAATAAATTATAATATTAACATGAAACTGTTACAATCTCACCCATGAGATTCTTCAACAAGACTATGGGAGAAACTTTACAATTACACCTCTCGATGGCTTCTTCAACACACCTTTAACTGATGGCTTCCTTCGCACACTTCCTACAATATTTCTCACTACTTCTTTCTATGCTAAATGACGGGGGTGGCCTCTCTATTTATAGAACTTCCAGGCTTATCCATCCTATCTCTAAGATAGGATAAGAAATCCACTCTGACGAATCATATTCCATACCTTAACTCTTATCTGTACATGTAAGCTTATCTGTTAAGATAAGATAAACCTTATCATTTTACATGGGTTCCACATTTTTAGACTTTTTACAAATAAAATACACAAAATATTTATGACCTCACTCCTTGTCCTTATTACCAATATAATATTTCTAATTCCTAATCATGTAGACCCTACTTCTCTAATTACCCAAACTTTGACATTTTAACATTACCGGACCACTTACGACAAATATTTACTTTTTACAACATTCCTATTGTACTTTGACTGTTACCGTACTCCACATTATTGGCGGCACCGTACTGACGGCGCCGTTATCTTCTATCGGACGCTACTACTAATTACACTTAACAACATCCTATTCCTAATACATATATTAATGAAATGGAAATTTTGGAGGAAAATTTTAGTGTCGACATCTTCCCCCTTCCTAGCTTCTACTCCGTCCTCGGAGTAGACTATTCTGGTGCTTGGAAAATCTTCAACTTGTCATGGTTGACCCATTTCGTAATGGGAGTGCCATCCAATTCCTCCAGTCGGTAAGTACCATTTTCATGCACAGCTACTATTTTGTAGGGCCCCATCCATTTTGGAAGAAATTTTCTCTGTCTTCTTTTTTTGTATCTGGAATCATATACTAGAACCAAGTCATTTACTTGAAATGGAGACCACCAGATCTTTTGATCAAAGTACTCCTTCTGCTTCATTTTCTTCTTATGGCTTGTATCCTTTGCTATTTCCCTCATTTCCTCTAGCAAATGAAGATGTACCAACCTTTCTTTTACTGAATCACTTTCATCCATCCTTTCATTTTTCATAACTCTCACAGTGGGAATATCAAACTCAATAGGAAGAACTGGATCAATGCCATAGGCCAACTGAAATGGGGAGTATCCTGTTGCTGACTTTGATGTTGCCCTATATGCCCACAATGCTGCATGAATCCTTTTATCCCATTTATGTACCTGCAAGGCTGCATCTTTTGCTAGAATTTGACACAGCACAAAATTTGTTCGTTCCACTTGTCCATTTGTGCTTGGCTTGTATGTTGTTGCCTTCCTGTGCTTGATAGAAAAATTATTGACTAGGGCTTCTACCACCTCATTAATGAAGTGGCTTCCTTGATCTATTACAATTTCTAATGGACAACCAAATCTGGTGACAATGCGTTCATATATGAACCTTGCCACTTCATCCATGGAAGTTGTTTTCAATGGCCTAGCTTCAACCCACTTGGTTAAATAATCTGTGGCAACTACAATATACTTATTTTGATGTGATGTAGTTGGAAGTGGACCTACAATGTCTATTCCCCATTTTTCAAAGGGACCAAGGGGAAGAATAGGACATAATGGAGCTGATGAAGTCTTACGGTTACCATGTGTTTGACAAATAGCACATGTCTTACAATAATTATAACAATCTTTAAAAAGAGTGGGCCAGTGATAACCTGCATCCAAGATCCTTCTTGCTGTAAGTTGTCCAGAGAAGTGCGCTCCACATGTACCATTGTGGAATTCTTCTAGCAGCTCCTTTCCTTGATCACGTCCAACTGCCCTCTTGTACTGTCCATCAGGTTCTATTCGAAATAATGCTCCATGCAGAATAGAGTATGGACGACTGGCTTGAGTAATCTTTCTCTTAGTCTTTGCATTGGCACCATCATGAAACTTGAATTCATTCAGATAATTCCAAATATCTATGTATTCACTAGGGATTGTGTCAAGGGAGAACAATGCTGCATCGGGAAAATCATCATCATCACAAGATGATCCTAAACCATCATAGGCTCGAGAGAGTGCATCTGCATTGACATGCTTCTTTCCTGGCCTATCTATAATATCAAATTCAAATTCTTGTAGCAAAATTATCCATCTTGCTATCCTCCCTGATGGGTTAGGCTTATTGACAATATATTTCAGAGCCTGATGATCCGTTACAACTATAAATTTCTGCCCTAGCAAGTAATTTCTAAACTTCTTTATAGCAAAAATGATAGCCAGAGCCTCTTTTTCAGTTACAGTATAGTTTACCTCAGCACTGCTCATTTGTCTGCTCCCAAAGTAAATTGGATGTTCATTCCCATTTTCATCCTTTTGGCTCAAAGTACTACCTAGTGCTGCATCTGAGGCATCAGTGTACACAATGAATGGCTTGCTCCAATCTGGATTCTTCAAAACAGGTGAAGACACCAGGGCTTCCTTCAGTTGTCCAAAAGCTTCATGCGCCTTGTTTCTTGGTTCATAAGCAACATCCTTCTTCAAGAACTGGGTTAGTGGCTGTGCAATCTTTGAGAAATTCTTGATGAACCTTCTATAGTAACCCACATGGCCTAAAAATGATCTCAACTTACTTCTATTTATAGGAAATGGTAAATCTTTGATTTTTGAAACTTTATCAGGATCAGTACCAATACCATCTCTGGATACAACATGCCCTAACAAAACGCCTTTAGAACATCCAAAGACACAATTTGCAGGGTTTAGTGAGGCTTGTGCTTCATCTAACCTTTGAAATGTTCTCTCCATCTGGTGCAGGTGGTCCAACATGCTCCCATAGATGCAAAAATCATCCAGAAATACTCTGATGAAGGTCCCAATGTAGGGTTCAAACACCCTATTCATCAAACGCTGGAATGTTGCTGGAGCATTACACAACCCAAAAGGCATAACTCTATAAGCAAACGTTCCCCAAGGAGTGGTGAACGTGGTCTTCAGCTGATCTTTCTCTGCTATACGAACTTGGTTGTAGCCGCTATATCCATCAGCAAAACTATAGCACTCCTGGCCAGCTACTTCGTCCAAGATCTGATCTGAAAATGGAAGAGGGTAATGATCCTTCTTTGTTGCCTTATTGAGCTTCCTATAATCAACACAAATGCGTAGCTTCCCATTCTTTTTTATTGAGATCACAATGGGAGAAACCCATTCTGAATTCTCCACAGCAAATATGAATCCTGCATCAAGCAACTTATCTATTTCTTCTTTTACAATCTTGGAAAAATTAGGATTCATTCTATATGGCATTTGCTTTATGGGCTTAGCACCATCTACCAGCTCAATACAATGTTCTACCCAACTTACTTGGTGGAGTTCCTTGTAATCAAAAGTGAATAGGTGTATGTACCTTCGAAAAAGCTGGAGGTAGGATTCCTTCTCACTCTCTATCACAGCATCACCAATATTTATTTGTTGGAGACGATCATCAACTTCTTCTTCAGATAATTTTATGGGGTCATGAGTTGGTGTGACTGGCAGGATATCCATGACTGAAACATCCACCTCGCTTTCTTCATCTTCAGTGTCCACTTCACTGATACTAGAGTAATCAGAGGATGTCAAATCATCAGTTTCATCACTTGAATCCACAGGTTCTACTTTATGATGTCGAGGGATCACGTTTATCTTCACCCTCTCTCTACCACGTCCAAGTGTCATGAAACCTTCATTCCAGTAGTTTCTTGCATGAACTCTCCTTAGCCATGGTCTTCCCAGCAGCATTGGGTACGCAACAGTACCATTTTTCATCACCTGAAAGTCTACCACACATACCACACCCATAACAGATATTGCCACATTTGAAATTACACCTTCTGGTTTAGTTTTTCCCTTATTTAATGACCTTAACATAAGTGTTGAAGGGCGATCAATTTTTAACCCCAACATATTCATTACAGACTCAGTCATTACATTAACTGCAGCACCTCCATCAACTAAGACATCATGAATTGAAATACCATTACATAATACCTCAGCTTGCGGAGCATAGGGATCTGCCTCTGCCTCCAAAACAGGGACCTCAACCTCCTTCCTTCTTCGAGCATTGAGTCCACCTCGCAACTCCCGCCTCTTCTCAGAAGACATAGCCAAGAGTTGACCATATGTAATATTTGCAGGCCTTTTGGACAGATCTTCCAAGATGGAGTATGGTCCTTGCCCCTATGAAATCAGAAAATCCTGCACACCCAACTTTCTTCTCCTATGTTTCTTACTAGTTTCTTCTTTCATCTTCTTAGGATCATTTCCATCTTGATTATCTTTTTCTTTCTTTCTTTTTGTTACAAACACATCTACTTCATTATTTCTGCTCTTATCTACTACATCAAAAGAATTCACAGGTGCTTTTCCTTTATCATTATCTCCCTTACTAGATGTAGAAGCTCTATCTGGACAATTATACTTATAATGACCCTTTTTATAACAACCATAACAAACAACTTCAGAAATATTTCTCTTTGGACCTCTATCTCCTCCCTAAGAACTAAATTCCTTTCCTTGAAGAAGATTAATAGTTAACTGACCCATCTTTTTGAGCAGATCTTCATACTCAGTAGATGTATTAGGAGAAATATTTGTGCTCACCGGGAGTGGTTGTGGATTCAGGACCAAAGGTGCTGGTGTAGGCTCTATTTTAGCAACAATTTCTTTGGGCTCCTCTTCCATGCTTTCTTCTTGCCTTCTTGCAATCTCCTTTGCTTGTTCAATGGTGGCTGGGCGGTCATACTTCACTCGTCTGATCTCTGGCTTCATCCCAAGAATGAAGTGCTTACAGAGGAGATTATCCACAACATTCATCAACCCATCCGCTAGTCCTTCCTTCCGAATCTGGGCATCGAGCTTCCTCCTTAGCTCTAGAACACGAGCATGATAATCCCTTATCTTCTCCTTCTCTCCTTGGGATAGCTTTATGATCTCGATCATGAGATCTGCATATTTCTGTTGTTCACCAAATTCTTCAAGAAAACTTTCAGTTAATAAATCCCATGAATTTTTCACATTATCACCTAGTGTTTCAAACCACCTAAGTGCTGAACCATCCAAAAAGGTAGGAAAAAATTCATTCCATTGTTCCCTTCTTATAAGGCCATTACAAATACAAGATCGTTTAAACTCTTGAATGAAAGAAGAAGCATCTTCATTAGATTGAGCTGAAAAAACAGGAATCTTTCCCATTTTCAAAAGTAACCACCGTGAAATACCAACCCACAAGTACAATTAACAGGACTTATGTGCACAAATAATTGGAATCACTATACTAGAAAGTGACTTTACACCTTTCTACAGTAAAATAGAAATGACCACGGTAAACTATGGTAAAACTTGACTTACTACGGTAAAAAATGACTTTACTGTGGTAAACACTATTCACAGTAAAAAGTGAAGTTACTGCGGTAAATACTATTCATGGTAAAAAGTGACTTTACTGCGGTAATTACTATTCCCAGCAAAAAGGACTTTACCAGGGTAACTACTATTCATGGCAAAAATGACTTTAACATGGTAACTACTATGCACAGTAAAAATGACTTTACCATGGTAACTACTATGCACAGTAAAAAACAAGGTTACCCTCCAATTAATTTTTGCCTAAGTGGGAATATCTCTCCATAAAATCCACCAACGAGGAATGGTCCCGTGCAACGGAACCAAAATGTCATCAGCAATCTCGGCACTATGATAATTCTTCATCGGGAACTCCTCGTGCTATGATTATTTACTAATGCACAGCGTTTAGTTTGGTGGACGTAATCTGGAAACAAAACAACAACATAACACAAGAATACCATTGACTATGATAAGACAGAATGATGACAAATCTGAAATATCAAAATAAATTATAATATTAATATGAAACTGTTACAATCTCACCCATGAGATTCTTCAACAAGACTATGGGAGAAACTTTACAATTACACCTCTCGATGGCTTCTTCAACACACCTTTAACTGATGGGCTTCCTTCGCACACTTCCTACAATATTTCTCACTACTTCTTTCTATGCTAAATGAGGGGGGGTGGCCTCTCTATTTATAGAACTTCCAGGCTTATCCATCCTATCTCTAAGATAGGATAAGAAATCCACTCTGACGAATCATATTCCATACCTTAACTCTTATCTGTATATGTAAGCTTATCTGGTAAGATAAGATAAACCTTATCATTTTACATGGGGTTCCACATTTTTAGACTTTTTACAAATAAAATACACAAAATATTTATGACCTCACTCCTTGTCCTTATTACCAATATAATATTTCTAATTCCTAATCATGTAGACCCTACTTCTCTAATTACCCAAACTTTGACATTTTAACATTACCGGACCACTTACGACAAATATTTACTTTTTTACAACATTCCTATTGTACTTTGACTGTTACTAGTACTCCACATTATTGGCGGCACCGTACTGACGGCGCCGTTATCTTCTATCGGACGCTACTACTAATTACACTTAACAACATCCTATTCCTAATACATATATTAATGAAATGGAAATTTTGGAGGAAAATTTTAGTGTCGACAGAACGTTGGTTAACCTATCCATGATGCATCTCTCTTTAGTTCACGCTTCCTTTGGAGAAACATAAATCTATTGGAAAATACTTGTCTCATTTCCTTACAAAATTATCACAAAATTTCAAGTTTCTTTAAACCGAGTGAAAATTCTACTTACAATTACTTGAATAGTATGTTGTTATAAATTCACGTGAAGGTTGCTAAAAAATAGGATTATTGATATATGATCATACGAGTTTTATGTGCAGTCATGCATTAACCAAAAAAATTTAGTCTTTACAAATAAATTTTTGTACAATATTTTTAATGCTATGTCAACGCATAATACCACTACACAAAAATTGCAAGTAATTTCCTTACCTTAGTAAATTTTTGAATGCCACACAAAATTGTGAAAAATATGCAAAACTATATATTAGCCATATAAAACTATAGATTCCACCCAAAATGATGGGAATTCATGTAGTACTGCAGTTGATGCATAATATTACTGATATTGCACAAGACTATCTATAGTCGTGTAACACTGGGAAATGTCACAAAATATTGATCAATGTTGCAAAATCCTACAACCTCCTACATGGAATCGTGAATGTTGTTGTCACCACCAAGAAATATGATTCAACAAGACCAATTTTAACCAATCAAATGAATGGATATGCACACACTTAGAGTTCTTGTCAACTTAAATATAGTTGTGAGAAAGCACACATGGACCTTGATCCATCTTACATGGTTCAAGACCACCTAATTAGATCTTGATCAGATGAAGATGAACATTCTTAGAAAATTAACGGGGCAACAATAGACACCTGAGATAATATTCTTTAGGGGATTTTAAACCGCATTGGTATCTTTACTCACCTGTTTGAGAACATGTAAATTTTATATATACAATGAATTCACGTGCTTGTAAAATATCTTAAGAATATTTATTCTGAAAGCGGGTGCATTGAGGTCAATCTTCCCTATAATTGTGAGCCAATGTCTAGTTTTGTAGAAACTTAGCAAAGTCTGTAAGCTTAGGATAGGTCTAGGTTGGGGAATTCTTTAGTGTAATCCATATGAAATCTCATAAAAGAATGTAATTGGAGTGTATCAGAAAATTTTCCTAAATCTCTAATTCACTTTCTTTGAATTTAATAGAAATGTTGTCATTTATTTCCACTTTAGAATTTGTGCCTGAGATATCATCTTTATGAGGTTAACTCTGATAATGGTTTTATGGTGGAAGGTGTCCCTTTATCAATAACCTTGATCATGATTACATCAATTTGGTATCAGAGCCTAGGATTTGAGACATGTTGAGTTGAGTCAAAGTGTTTGGATTTATAAGTCATATTATAGAGATTAGTGTGATTAGTAATCTGGGTTCTATGAGTAGCCTTATGATTTTCTGCTTTCCATATTATGGCTATGGGTAAAAGGTAGTTATAGAAATCTTTAGAATTGTTTTGTTGGGTAGAAGGTGTGAAGTAAAATATTTTACTGAGGATAAATTGTGAGGAAAGATGGCATGCAAAGTGAATAGAGTGTCGAGGACTTGTTGGCTTGGTTAATTTTATTAGAGAAATACAAGCTCGTTTAGAGGATATAAAGACCATGCAATGGAGAGGCCTTATTGTGGATGTATACAAGAGTGATAATTATTCATAAATGAGCGGACCTATAGAGCAAGAAGTTGTATAAGAGAATGTAGATGTATAAGAGGACTTTTTTTATGAGAAAATGACAAGAATTGAGAGTAAACCACGCATGGATGTTCCATGTTACTACGGGAACTTGGACCCAAAATACTTGATAAACCTGGATTACAAAATTTGAAAATTATTTTGAGTACAAAGGTGGAAGATAGCAAGTAGGTTATATTTTTTAGTACCAAATTGAAATGTAATGCATCCTTGTGGTCATATTATTTGTAGAAAAAGAGATTTTAGAGAGGTAAAGACAAGATAAAGAAACAAGGTTGAATTATAAAAAATTTTGAAGGCTAATTTTATTATTGTAAATTATCAGTTTCATCTATTCAAGTAGTAACATAACTTGCATCAAAATGAGGTAAGTGTATATAAGTGGAATTGAGGATTTTAATCAACTCTACATCAGAGGTGGACATGTGGAGGAGGATGTATAAAAAAATTTAAGGTATTTCAATGACTGCACATTTCTATTCAGGGATGAACTCAACATGGTTAGACTGAGATTAATTGAAGAATCCTACCTATTTCTACTAAAATATGAGCAGAATTTATCTCACATACAGCATAGCAATATGTGAGGAAAAGGAAATATCATGCATATAAGTGGAGGATTACATAGTTATGCACAAAACAAGCTCATAATATGGATAAATGAGCACCTCATGTGAGCATATTCATTCACAAAAAGGTGGAGGAAGACCTATGTTTAAAGGCATAGGGTTTGGATGAGGGTAAAGGATTCAATGGAACCTATTTTTGTTATGAATATAATAGACATCACACATTTGAATGTCCATAAGTTACACAAAATAGTGCAACTAGAGGAATGATGATAACATTAATGTTGTGAAACATGCATATGTAAAGTTTTTTGCGTCAGCAAATAGTGTAGAGGAACCTGAATGAGGTGAATCAATTATAATAAAGAGGGTGTTATTAAATCCCACAGAAGAATAAAAACATGCTTGTGAAGAAGACAACTATATTCATAACCATGTACAAGTCTAGAAGTAACTGATGTAAAATCATTGTTAATAGTGGTAATTTACTGATAATATAATTCTAGAGGAAATGAAGAAAAATATTGGTTTGACGAATATTGTGCACCCATACCCATACATGGGTATCGTGGTTTTTGAAAGGGCATTGGTTCATAATAAATGAGAAATGTAGAGTTTACATTAAGATTTGTGTTATATGAAGATGAAGTCATATGTGATATAATGTTCATGGATGTATGTCATGTGTTATTAGGGAGACCTTGGTAATATGACGGATAAGAGGTACATGATAGCCACGTAAATACCTATTCATTAGAAAAATATATACAAATGTGCATGTTGAAGGTTTGAAGGATTAAAGTGTAGGTGTGGATATGAGTATGCAAATATTGATGGTTTTTAGGTAAAGAGTTCCTAAATACTATGAAGAGGAACAATATGTGTTTCGCACTCATTATGTGACCCGTGTAGAAAGAAGGGGAATGCATAGCCACATAAATAAAGGATATCCCACAAAAATTGATAGAGATGATAGGTGAGTATGTTTTAATCATGAAAAGGTATATTCCAAGTGGATTACCACCTACACACAATATTAGTCACCATATGAACTTTATACCAAGAGCGAGCTTATCAAATAAAGTTGTGTATAGGACAACACCTATAGAGAATAAGGATATAAGGATTTATTAATAAATATTTGATAAGGTAATCTCTAAGCCCATGCATAGTACTTGCATTATCGGCAATGAAGAAAGGAGGAGAATGGAGAATGTGCACTAATTCCAGATCCATCAAGAAGATTGTGATTGAGTGTATATTTCCATTTTCCATGCATGGGTGACTTTATTTACTATCTAAGTGGAAGTGAATTCCATCATAAACATTGATCTTAAGAGTGGATACCACCATATTATAATTAAGGAAAGAGATAAGTGGAATACTATGTTTAAAATGCATGATGGTTTGTATAAGTGGTTAGTCATGTCATTTGGGCTAATCAACATGACGAACACATTCATGTGACTGATGAATGAAGTGAAGAAGCCATTTATGGGTAAATTTATCATTGTCCTTGTGGATAACATCCTGATTTAGTAAAATGCAGGAAGGGTACTTAGTCCATTTGTGAAAAGTGGTAGACCATTTTTGTGAAGAAAATATGTTTGTAAACTTGAAGAAGGGTGGTTTCATGTAGAAGGAGTTGATCTACTTGGGATTCATGAGTATATCAACAAGAATGAAGATGGATCTTGAGAAGGTGTAATTTTTAGTATATTGGAAAATCACATAAAAGTGTCATGGAGGCACATATCTTCCATGGAATTACGAGAATCTACTGTAAGTTCATTATATGATTTGGTGATATTTGCACAACAAGCAGAAAGGTGATGCATAAAGATAGAAGAGAATTTTTGTGGGTTGTGAATGCAGAGCATGCAATCTAGGAGCTGAAGAAGGTCTCATAATATCTAGTGTTATATTTTCATGATTTCAACAAGGTATTTCAAGTTAATTACAATGTCATCAAGGTAGTACTCTGAGTATTGATGAGTGAATAAGGAAGACCCATCATATAGTTCAATGATAAATTGAATGATGCAATGACAAAGTATTAAGTTTACAATCAAGAGTTTTATGTCATCGGGAAACATCTAAAGAAATGGAGGCACTAATTATTTCCCAATGAGTTTGGATTGTACAAATACCACCAAGAATTATTAATTCATCAACATTCATGAGAAGCTAAATGAGAGACACGTGAAATGATTTGAATTCCTTCCAAGATATTCTTTTGCCTTGAAGCACTGAAGTGGAAATCTAATAGAGTTCTAGATACATTATGTAGAAGTCATATATTTTTTACTAATATTCATGTGAGTGTGGTAGGGTTTGAGAGGATGAAGCAAATCTACACAAAGGATGAAGACTTTTCAGAAACATGGAGATCATGTGTAGAGCTAGTGAGCATCGACCACATTCTTTGGTTAGACGGCTTCCTATAGCAAGGGTTGTTATTCAAGGGCACAAAATTTTGTGTACTACATGGATCAATGAGGGATAATTTGGTCTAAGAGAAATATTGTAAAGGAATGTGGATTTTTGAGTGATAAAATATTAACACAATTGGGTGAGAGAGTATTATTGGTCATGAATGGTTGTAAATGTACATAGTTATGTTTATACATACACTTATCTAGTTATTGAAACAGGGGATTCAAAAAGAAAGGTTATATTAATTGCTTCCAATAATTGACAGACCATGTGAGAATTTGAGTATGGGTTGGTTTTATTTTGGAACTACCCCAAAATGCATAATGGTCATGACTTTATCTTCGTTGTGGCAAATAGATTCTCAAAGATGACTGATTTAATAAAAATAGATTTTATATTAAACCCTAATTACAAATTAACTGATGTAAACTATGATATACAGCTGCTATATACAATATGAAGCAAGAAAATAAGTAAACAAGTATGAAACCCTAAGCTAGAGATATAGAAAGAATGATTTAGTTATTTTTTTTTTGATCTGGAAGTGCTCTAGACTGGGAAAAAATATTGAACATGAGGTGAACAATGTTATAAATGCTCAGAATAGATTCTGGAATCCATGGATAGGGTTGGGCATGGGCGCCTACAGAAGGAAAGGGGCGTTTGGGTGCTGGATACTGCTACTGGGCACCCATTATTGCGCAAATAATCAGAAACTGATTTTTACTGTGTCTCACAAGTGTCACAAATATTCCTTATTGATCACCTATGTATCATTCCTTTGATCGTTGAGGCAACCTGTAACCTGCAAAATAGATATCACCTGCAAAAACCCATAAACCACATCAAATCCAAAAAAAGAAAGATGTAAAATGGGGATTCATACTGACCCCCAGCAGTCACCCCAAGAGTGAACTTACAACCAAGCGGTGTACTACATCTCAGACTCCATATAGTTCTGGTGAGTTTGTGTGAGACTAATGCCCTAGGATGCCCTTTTGTAAGTTACACTTTGATAGAGGGCTAGCTAGAATGTATCAATGTAGTAAAATGTGAGGATGGAAAAAATAACATCCCCTTCCTATGTTATGCATGTAGAAGAAATGCAATCCCTTGTCCCTTGAATAGATGTTAGATGGATGCTTTGGATTTATTTAGGTGCCTTTGGATGCAAACTTAAGTGATGATAGTATATTTTTAGTGTTGGGTCCTTGATGTTGGTCACATAACTATGTATTTATATGATTCCCTTATTTGAATTTCATAATTTACAATTGGAAGGCTAACCCATAAGTGAAAAATATGCCCAAAAGATAAAAGAGACCCAAAATAAGTGAGTAAGGAGGAAAAAAAGGGTCAGGGGCTCCTGGGCGCTCCTGTCCTGGCTAGGCACTAGTGTCCAAAGTCATAAAAGATAAATAAGTTAACACCGACTGGGTTGTAGGTGTGTAAGACCAAATAAAAAAACAAGAAAAACATAAAAAGAGGTGAAATATATTCGTTAATTACTAGTTTTCTTGCTTAGGAATCATATGAATACTAGTATGTTGTAGAACATATTAAATGTACCCAAGTGCATGATTTTACGTCTACATTTTCCCCCACTTAATGTTGTTGAGTGACTACTTGATAACATAAAGTAGATAAGATATATGTACCTTGTGTTCATGTAGAGCATGCGGCGAGAAGCATGTCGATGTGAACAAGTGAAGCGTGGAAACTACGAAGAGAAAGTGACCCTAGGGGTGAAGCATATGCATAATACCATGTTGTACCTGTTTTTGTGTTGTTTTTGTGTTTTTTATTATGATTGTGATTGTTTCTTCTTGTAAGGATGGACTTGCAAAAAGAAGAGCAATAATGTATTCAAAGTCTTGTATATGATAAATCAGAGAAAAATGTCCAAAAGTATGTAAAAGTGTGTAAAAGGAAAGTGTGCACATGATGTGAAAGAATGTAAAGGGTAGAAAATGTCCTTAAAAAGTTGTGTATAGTGATTTTTTTGGGTGATCTCATGCCAAGAGTGACTTTTTTGGGGAGATATCATGCCAAATGCGAGTTTTTTTGGGTGATCTCACACCAAAGAGCAAGTGTTGGGGAGAGAGGTCTAGTGTTAATCTCCTTTCATGACACTACTCGATAAACACAATTATAGATGGTGTGTTCCTACTTTGTTCATGTTGTCCCTGATTTGTTCTGAATGTATTAATTGAACTAAATGTAAGAGATAAATTTTATTATGTTGTTGGAGGATTATCCCTGATACTATCAAAGTGCTCTAAAGGATTATGTAGACTATGTTGATATGGGAAGATTATTATGTATTCCCCCATGACATTAGTACCCAGGGGAGGACACAGGTGCCCAGGCGCTCCTGTCTGAGCCTAGGCACATGTGTCTATGTTGAGATTCTAACCCAAGTCTAATTCTGATCCAGTGTTGTAACTATAACCTGTGTCAATTTTTTGTTGTATGGTATTGTGTTGTATCTTTGAGTTGTTGTATAGGGTGATTTTTCACCCAATATATGCCCTCCCTTATTTGGGGTGCATACGACATCAATAGGAGTGTGTGTATCTCAAAAAAGAGGCCATGATGCTGATATGAATTGTATCCCTACAGAGGGTAAGGGGGTTAGCATGTTAGAAACCCAGACTCATGCAAACAAAGTGGCTCTATACATATGTTAGTATCAAAATTAGCAAGCATGTCATAGAAAAATAATCTAACAAGTAAGTGTGCATACAATATGGACAGTGAAAAGTTGTTTTCAAAAATGGTACATCACTCATAATGTCACAAGACAATCAAATTTGAAGGGGCCAAAAGCATACAAACAGTGATCAAACATGACATATGGCATAGCCCGTAAACAATGTCAAACAAATTGTAATAAACAACCACAATGGAAAATATTCCTACAAGGAAAATGTTATACCTGAAGCACCCATTAGCTTGTTAGAAAGATTAAGAGTATGTCAGATCATGTATGTATCAATGTAAAATAGTGTTCCAGTGAGAGTAGAAGTAGTAAATGAAATAATAGCACTTGTAAGGTGTGAGAAAGTAGATGCCCCCGAGAGCCTCAATGGGACTGGTAAGAGGTACAATGTCAATCGTCATTACAGCGTGTATGGATCTGTAAGAATTCTATATTCACAACTAGAGAACAAGTGAATGTGCATGTGCATATGATAAAAATAATGGCATTCTAAGTATCATTCTAGCATAGTAATCAAAGTGCATTATGTAATTATAATCAAGTAAGAGTAAGTGTAACCAAGATATGCAAAATACAATGTGTATGAGTGTGATGGAATGGTATGCAATGTGAATGTGATAGGAGTAGTGTATTCCCCAGCGTATGTGTAAAAGATGTGTATAAGATGAGGTTCATTTATAAAATACCCCTCAATAATCAAGAATGAACCATATAACAAGAGTGCATCATCGGGAAATGGTTTGATAATGTGGGCTAGAAAGATAGATCAATGAAGCATAGAGTGTAAAGAGTGAAGTGAGGTGAGGTTCATTTCAAATTTATACCCTCAGCAGTCAAGTATGAATGTGGAACTAGATTTCATCATAGGGTAATGACGATACAAGTTAGTGTATCAAGATGGATTTTAAAGTGCTAGAAAGATGAATCATGAAGCACAGAGCGTTAAGTGTGATAGTAGATGTTAGAAATAATTAATAGTGTTAGAAGGGGGGAGAAAGTATGATGCCCCCAAGTGTGTCAATAATGGAGAGCTATGTGGTGATGTAAGAAAGACCATGCCAATGGTGGCAGAGCTTGAAATGTGTCTTGGCTATCAATATAAGGAATAGTTTGTTTAGGGCTAGATGTATTGGATGCGGAAGGAGGAGTAGGGTGGAGAGGGATCTTGAATGGTGGTATGCTTATTTGGGATTGATAATGTTGTAGAATACTTGAGAGGAGGAGGTGGATGGACTGATTTTGAGAGGAAGTTGCTTAGTTTGAGTTGGTAACACATTAGAAGACTTGAGAGGAGGAGGGGTTGGACTGATTTTGAGAGGAAGTTGCTTAGGCGGCTCTTGACTTCCATAGAAGGAACATTAGTAACGATGGCATGATGCTCATGAGACATAGATGAATCGGATTTAGGAACCCATTGAGATTTAACAATTGGAGATGAACATGTAGTAGCATTTTGTGTAGCAAATGAAATGAGACCATAATGCTTAAGGTAGCCAATTTCTCGTTTGAGAGCATAACAATCATTGTCATTATGTCCATTAATTTGATGATAATTGCAATATGGGTGACCTTGGTATTTTTTAAGCTGATAAGGAGGATAGCAATGAGTAGATGGGAAGTTAATCAATTGATGAGTGAGGATTTGAGTAATAATATCATGTTGTTTAGCATTTCAATCAAACTTGAGAGGCACGTGGAGTGGTAAGAATTGAGGTTCACTGATATGAGCACATGTGGAAGTCATACAAGTAGAATAAGATGTAGAAGAAGAACTGACATGGGCTTGAGAAGAATCTTTGAGATGTTGAATTTCAGATTTAAGAAATGTAATCATTATTTCCATAGCTTGAATTTTGTCTTGAAATAAAGAATGCAAAGCTTAAATTGACTCTAAGATGGGTTGATTGGATAGAGGATTAGGACCGATAGAGTCATCATATAGAAGATCAAATATGGCAATTACTTGAACGGGTGACATACTATGAGGTAGATACATAGTGTCTAGGGTTTTTTGAAGAAGATCTTTGTAATGTGGGTACTTTTGAAGTAATTCATGCAAGGAGATGAGATGATTTTTAGAAGCCATGGGAGAATAAAATATGAGGATCCAAGTGTATGATCACGAGTAGGGTTCACCAAATTGTTTAGTAAAAATAGATTTTATATTAAACCCTAATTATAGAATAACTGATGTAAACTATGATATATAGCTGCTATATATAATATGACGCAAGAAAATAAGCAAACAGGTATGAAACCCTAAGCTAGAGATATAGAAAGAATGATTTAGCTTATTTATGCTTGATCTGGAAGTGCTTTGGACTGGGAAAATTGTTGAACAAGAGGTGAATAGTGTCGTAAATACTCAGGATAAAATCTGAAATCCACAGACAAGGATGGACATGGGTGACCTATGGAAGGTCAAGAGCGCTGAAGACTACTACTCGATGCACGTGGCTACATAAATAGTTAGAAACTAATTTTTACTATGTCGCACAAGTGTCGCAAATATTCCATGTTGATCGTTTATGTGTCTCTCTTTGATCGTTGAGGGTACTTGTAACCTACAAAATAGATATCACCTATAAAAACCCATAAACCACATCAAATTCAAAAAAGAAAGATTCAGAATGGAGAGTCAGACTGACTCTAGCGATCACCCCGAGAGTGAACTTACAACTGAGCATTGCACTACATCTTAGACTCCATGCAGTTCTAATGAGTGTGTGGGAGAATGATGCCTTAGGATGCCCTTGTGTAAGTTGCACTTGATATCGGGCTAGCTATAATGTAGAAATGTAGTAAAATGTGTGGATGGAATAAATAAATTCCCCTTCCTATGTTGTGTATATAGAAAATGTAGTCCATTGTCCCTTGAATGGATGCTAGATGAATGCTTTAGAGTGTTTTAGGTGCCTTTGGATGCAAGTTTAGGTGATGATAGTATATTCTTAGGGCTTGGTCCTTGATTTTGGTCACATAACTATGTACTTATATGATTCCCTTGTTTGAATTTCATAATTGACAAAATCTAGAAAGCTGACCCATAAGTGAAAAATATGCCAAAAAGATTTTTAAAATACCCAAAAGAATCGAGTAAGGTGAAAAAAAGTGTCATGTGCATCCAAAGGGGACAGGGTCATCTGGGTGCTCCTATCCTAGCTGGGCGCTAGCATCTGAAGTCATAAAAGATAAATAAGTAAAATATTGACTAGGTTATAGGGTGTGTAAGACCAAATAAAAAATAAGAAACACAGAAAATATGCCAAAAATAGTCGTCAATTAGTAGTTTTCTTACTTAAGAATCATATGAATGCTAGTATGCCTTTAGGACCTAGAAATGTACCCAAGTGCATGATTTTGTGTCTAAAATGACACATTTTATTACTTGCATAAAGACCAATGATAGTATTCATGTTGTGAATATATTTTTAAGTGAATTTATGTAAATGCATGGTTTGTTTCCCACTATAATATTTGCATAAGGATAAAAAAAAAATTGGTTCATTTTTTGGCACACTATGAAAAAAAGTCAACACGAAGTTGTAGTTTAGTTCTATGTATCAAATGCAAGTAGATGGATAAACATAATTTGTAAATAAGAGCCCTGAAAACTTACTATGATGTTTAGTAAAGGAGAAGGTAGGAATGTGGAATCTAATTCTTACATAGAAAAATTCACATACAACAAATTTTTCAACAAAAGTATTGTAGTCACAAAATCATACATTTTAGACATTTATTTATCCCAGTCTCATACTACTATTTAGAAGGTTCTTGAGTGAAGAAATTACTAATTAACCCTCGTCCTTTTGGCTGTCTTATTTATTTTATTTCGTAATTTATGACCATTGCACCCATATGCCCAGCCACTTTTTGACATCCTGCGTTACTTTAGCCTTGGCTGGGTGCCTAGATTTAGCAGTGGGGTTCCCATGGGTGCCCTATTCCCACCTAGGGCACCTTGATCCTTTTAGCACTTTCCCGCCACTTTTTAGGCCTCTTCTAGCCATTTTTCATCTTTATCTTTCTTGTGGTCAGCCTTTTCTGGGTTAATTATGAAATTAGAGCAAGAGAACCCTATAAATATAAATTTATGAGACCATAATGAGGGACCTATCATCATTTACTACTATCACTCTATCTAGAGTTACATCCTTCTATTGTATTCTAGCATCCACATAGCTCCATTGATCAAGGCATAAGCTAGGACATCTGCATCAAACTTCATAGGGGAGGGATTATATTATATTCCATACACACATTCTATTACATTTTCTACATTTAGCTATTGCTCGTTATTTCATAAAGTGTGACCGGCACAATAGCACCTAGGGCACGATATACACACACTCACTAGAACTACATTTTCCGAAATGTAGTGCAGGACTCAATTTAGTAAACCCACTCTTATAGTAGTTGAGGTCATTCCAACCCATTCATTTGCATCTTTCTTTTTTATGGTTTTGATACTTCCTTTTGGATCTTCTGTCAGGTTATTCTTCCTCTTGGAATATTTGGAGCATTCAGCGCAGTACAGACAAATTAATGTGACAAGAAATGAAGGATAACACTCGTCTCCTGGACCTGTGAACACCAGTTCCTGAAGGTGGACTTTTACCCAAACTAGGGTGTCTGTTTTTCTTTCCAGAGCACCCATGTGTGGCCCAGTCCTCTCCCTAGTCACTCTAGTCTAGTATACATCACCCCATATCTGTCCTCTACATGACCTCGGCACAGTCATTCTTGTTTTTTGATTTTCTATTCATCAATGTGACATAGTCCGACAAGCATATGTTATCAGTTGAGTTCTTTCCTAAGTTCCCTCTTGCACATTAGGGTTTAGTATTTCATTTTATATTTTTGTTTAGATCATTATCATATTTTCTTACTACATTTATTTACTTTAGTACAACGGTGCATAACTTAGATTTACTACCTTAGCACTACATAGTTAGTCCAATTCTAGTTAATCATTTTGGTGAACCCGACCACTTTCACGCTTAGGATCCTCATCTTTCTTCTATCATAGGTCATCAATTTTTTTTATCTGACTTGCTTAAGACATATCCCAATTGTCAAGTTGTTTTGGAAAAATCCCTAGACACCAAGTATTTTTATGACAATACACCACCACATGAATTAATTTTTATGCTTCATTATCTATTTATCGACCCTAGTTTTAATGATCCTCTATCTAATTAACCACTATTAGACTCAATTCAAGCCTTATATACATTATTTAAAGATAAACTTACAGCCATGGAATCAACCATTACATCCCTTAGATCTAAATTCAACAACTTAAGGATGTTTCTCAATCACATGTTTGTATTCCTTCTACATCTTATATGTAATCTATGTCCACTACATGTCATCTAACGGGTGCATATAAGACATTTCATTGCCTGAGCCTCTTATCTTTGAGCATAATACTATGCCACATGACATTCTTACTCAGCTCCTTAGTCATCAATTGATCACATTTCTTCCTAAGGTTCATTGCTATCCTCCTTATCGGCTTACAAAATATCAAGGTCGTCCATATTGTAACTATCATATAATCAATGGACATGATGACATAGATTGTTATTCTATACAATGTAAGAACAAGCATCATGGAGTGTCAGGGTTTTATCTCCTTCAAGGCATGCCCATCTACAAATGCTACACCATGTTATGTGGCTACTAGTGAGTCTCCCTCTAATATTTCTATGGAAGTTCTATATGCTTCTCTTATTCATTACATGTTTGATGTTGACTATTACTCACATGTGCATAATACTTCTTCTCCTAGTTAGAAAAATACTATAGTCCCATCCCATGATTCTCTTATTGTTGATGTTGTTTCTTCTTCATTTATTGAGTATCACACCACCATTTCTCCTACACCTGCTTTGAATCAAACAAAAACCACCTAAGCAATCACCTATGGTATTACCAAGTCAAAAAAGGTGACCACCTATCAAAATTAGTTCACAAAACACTCCTACTAAGTCATCTACTGCATTACCAAATAAACCTATGAAGTCTCTCTTGAGACTCCATGTAACTTGGCCTCCTCTCAAATCTAAGCTCCAACTGATTAATTTTGTCCCAGAAACTAATCCTTCCCCTAATGTTTATAATATATCCTCACCTTCACCACCACCTCATAGTTATACTATAAACTTTGTCCAACAACGTTCCACTACGTGCAAACATGGTCTTTGGTAGGTGAGATCTTATCTCTCTACCCTTCTGAACAACATACTCATATTCTTATGGTTCTTATATGAGTGTTGAGGGGTCTTTTACCATAAAGAACCTCGTTTCATCTTACATTACCATATTCCTCCATTATATCACCACCTATACATATACACATTTATGAGATTTTAACGCTCCTTACGCATCATTAATTAAACTAAATCTATAATGTTTCATCACCCTCATACATCATGTATTACATTGTACATGAATTTATCATACACTTAGGGGCATAGCACTCACACAAGCCCCCTCCTCATATTCGCATAGGTTTATCTCTCATCTTTGCATTCTCATACATCAATCTCCTAGTTTAGACATAATCATCACATGTTTTAGCATCAACTATTACCTGATGACACACTCTTATGCTTCGGTTCACACTTGACTGTTGAGGGATTATTACATTCAAAGAGCCTTATTTACACACTGCAATATAGGCATTACACATTACACCTCATCATATATGTATGCGTTGTCAACACCTAAATTCTACTTTTGCAATCTTATTTCCAAAATGCACACAAATCACTCTTATTCTTCCCAATTCTGTTATAATTAGTGATCTTTGCTAATTAACTAACGTTTCTTACCACTTTAGCCAATTAACAACACTTTGTTGATTGTGTAACCCCTTTCGCATTCAGGATGCCACTTTACAGTGAATCATAAGTCAAAATCCTCTTCAAAACAGACAATTAGCATTTATTAGCTAATTAAGCCTATTTTTCCCTTGATTTGATCAATATACCCTAGTATTGACTCAAACCCCTCTTCCAACCACTCAAAATCACCCCATTCACCTCTACAATGTCTCAGCAAGCTTCAAAAGCTTATCCTAGCCTCCTAGTTGACCCTAAGCGGTTGATTAAGGCTTCACACCTCTTAATCACTTGGTAATTCACTAATTGTGATTAGCAAGGCCTAATCATGATTATAAATTCTAATCTAATTTGGGGCTTTTAGTCCCACATGCACCAAAATACAAGTTTCTCCCAAAAGGAAAACTATAAAAAGGGTGCACCTCATTCCTTTATACTTTACACCATGCTTTGATTTGCATCTCATATAATAAATATGATATATAGCCAAGTTCAATCCTTGCTTAAAGCCTTCAATGGGGTTAGTAGATGGATATCCAAAATGACCAAGTAGTCATTGGGAGAGGCCATTTCACCTTGTTTGGAGTAGCAACCATAACCATTTGATTGCCCTCTTAGGTCTATTTAGGCCCATGTTAGGTAATTCAAGCATATTATTAGGCATGTTTAGTTAGATTTTGTATTGTTTTCATACTAGTTAAGCATTCTTTTAAGCTTCTATCTTAATGTTACATTCCTAGACTTAGAACCCTTGGCTAGATGGATGGAAATGGTGTTAGCTCTCCTTGTTTAGTCATGCAATTTGCTTTGTAAAGTTTAGGGTGTCATCATTTGGCACGCCCGGTGGGACAATACCCCATTGCATTCACTTTTTAAAGCTTTTTAACTTAGTTTCAAAGTTTTTCATTTCAAGTTTATAGATTAGTTTCAAGTTTCCTAGATTAATTTCAAGTTTTCTAGTTTAAATTTCAAGCTTTCTAGAGTACTTTCAAGCTTTTTAGATTAGTTTCTCAAGCTTTTTAGATTAATTTCAAATTTTTAGAGTAATTTTCAAAGTTTTATAGATTAATTTCCATTTTTAAAAATTGTTTCAACTAGATTAGTGGTAGAAGTTGTGTTTTTTGCTTTGTGTAGGATTCAAGGAGGCTAGAAGCCCTATTAAAATTTCCAAAAATTACCAAATATTTTCACCTTTTTGAATAAATTCTTGTCAAAACTCAAATTTTGGTCACTTTTTTAAAGGGGCGCACAGACGTTGAACCAGGAGCGCGAGGCCTCGTTGAAGCAGGCATGCAGGCATTGAAAACTAGGAGCAAGGGGTGTGTTGAACCAGGAGCACCCCACTTGTCTGGAAGCACACACGTCAGCTTGTATTTTTCAACTCTCTCATTTTTACAAAGGGGAGTACACACGTCGAAAGGGAGTGCAGGTGTTGAAACAGGAGCATACTCGTTTGTCTAGAAGAAAACACGTTGGCTCAGATTTTTCAACTGTCTGTCATTTTTATAAGGGGGAGTGCACACGTCGACAGCAGAGCATAGGCGTCAAACAGGAGCGCACCCGCTTGTCTGGAAGTGCACATGTTGGTTTGTATTTTTCAACTGTCAGTCATTTTTACAAGGGGGAGCACACACATTGGAAGGGGAGTGCAGGCATTGAAACAGGTGCACACATGTCAACAGGGGCGCGTAGGTGTGTCTGTATAAATTTTCCTACAAACTCAAAGTTTCCATTTTTGGTTTTTAGGATTTATGTTACTTTTCAGAGGTTTTTAGATGCCATTTTTGTCAATTTCATAGATTTAGAGTAAGTTTTCTCATAAAATCACTTAGATTTTTGAAGGAATTAATCTTGTTTCCATGCTTTGTATGAGTTTGGGTTAAGGTGTGTATGCTCTTCTCTTGCACTTCGTGTGATCTAGAGAATCAAAAGCACTCTTAAACCTTCTTTTGCTATCATTAGAGTAAGTAGGAAACTTTGTTAATCATCTTTTAGTTTAAATGTTTTTTCACTTGCTAAATAACCAAGGCTAGAATTTGTGTATGCTCTTCCCTTGCACCTAGTGTGATCTTGGGAATCAAAAGCAATTTTAGCTTTTCATTAAAAATCACTTGGATGAATTGGGAATAAACCTTGTTTTTGCAAAATTTGATGGTAGTTAGTTGATTTACAAGCATTTTTCATGGTTATTTTCTTATGATATTGTGAATCTATTTTGAAACTACTAACCATTTTGTGAAGGACCTAACGCTAGTCAAAGAAAGGAGGACCTAAACAATTTTTCTAACTACACGTGTGATTGTAGGTTGCCAAAAGGAGTACGACAAAAACCACATTAAGTCTAAAAGATAAAAAAAATACACCACAATCATCACATTGTATTTGCAGGTTTCGGTTAAGAGCTACGGCTCATCCGCTCAACTAGGACATAACCCCTTTGGCATAAGCCTTAAGCTACAACAATGGGGGTGGTCCTAGGAACCCTAAAGTAGTTCATGTAAGAGGGAACCTTGTGAACGAAATAGAAAGTGCTCCACACTACCAACTTGTCTAGTACGCCTTGGTGAGATTAGCGTCAAAGATATTTGTATCGCGACCCCAGTGAAATTATAACTGAATGCACTTCAGTGCTCATTATACTTGAAGGGGGTAAAGTAAAGCCGAGATACTCCCAAATTAGTCAGTGCAAAATTTTTGGGTAAATTGAGCTCACTCTAGATATCTTGTGACACCTAGAGAGAGAACCACCTAGGAAGATTGCCAGCTTGGAGCCATTGTTTTTGTCTTAGATAGTATACTTGAGAGCTCTCACAAAGTGACAACTTTGTTAGATTCAAACTCTTGTTTTTCAAACAAGGGAAATAATCTCTTAAATTTGAAACCACGTGACATTTCATCACAAAATCTACTTAGTGTCATTTTTTCCTAGTTTTTCACTTGTCTTAAGACAAGGTGAAACTCTACCAAAATAACACCAAGTTTATTTCAACACCACTTGGTCTACACCCTTGTTTTCTTGTTGCCCATTTTTGGACAAAAGGAAACAACATATACGGATACCGCTAGATATCACGTGTCCACCACTTTTGTATTCTACTTGCACGACTAGGTTGCAATGCCAGAGTGCAAGTGTTGAAAGTGTGCATGGTACGTACTCACGATCTAGTAGGCCCCTTGTCTCAAAAACCCATATTTGAGACTTATTATCATCATAGTTAGGAGATTTCATCCTTGTCTTATTTTTGAGTTGTTACGCTGCCCACATTGTAGCCATACAATTGAGATATTTACATCTTGTTTCCATTGTGAAATTAGGCCTAAATCTCTATATTGTAGAGTTACGTTGTTCACATGCATAGCAATTTCTTGTTATACTTAGACGTAGTTTTTACATCCTAACTTTGTCTTGAGTTTTGTGAGTGTTGAGGATACATTGTTAGCATTGCGATAACATCATTTTGACACTAGAAATCTTGCTTTCCCAAAAGCTTGGTTCACGTGTCCAAATAGTGTCGTTACGCTACTCACATTGTTATCGTCCATTTTACGAGACTTGGACTTTGTTAGTGTTTAGAAACTGGTTTTTAGTATATCTTGTTAGAAGATTGTGTCAACATTCTCTTATCATTTAGGCCTTGTTTGTTGCAAACTTGACCTAACTGGTGATGTTGTGTTGTCACTATTTGGTTGCAAACCTATCTAGATGAAATCTTAGAGAATAAACTATTTGGTGTAAACCAAATTTTGAGCATTGTACGTCATTGTATTATTCTAAGGAAAACTTGTGTCATATATTACCTTGCTAGGGTAGCTTGTTCATTATTCTTTAGTTCATACGTTCATTTTGACCTATCACTTTTGTGGCTATTCTATAGTCACCTTGTTTTAACAACTTAGGGTTGTTACACTGCACAAATTTGACTAGGGTCCCTTGTTAATAAACCTTAGTGGAAATATTTCACATTGTACCTTCTATTCTAAGTAATGCCTACTACGAGAATGGGGTCACAAAAGTTAGAAGCCAATATATTTGGAGGTGACAACCCTCTTTTGGAGGATAATCTCATGGTTGACCATAGTGGTGGAGAGGAAGAGTCTCCTCATGCGGATGCAGAGCTTCATTCCACCCATTTTGACGACTACATTTTTCATAACAAACATGAAGTTCTTATGCGGGTTGTGGAACTAGGAGCCAAATTACCTTCCACAGTAGACCCTTCTCTTATCACCAGCATGGTTCGGGGAGAAGAAGAAGTAGACCTCCCTCATCGCACTCTTAACGAAATTTTAAATCCAGGTCATGCCTCTACTTCTGCATGGCAGAATAATGAGGAGATACCATTTGAAAACAATGGAGACTATCATTTTCCTCCTATTAAAATTCGTTGCGAAGACCATGAAGAACATGTTCATCATGCACAACCTCCTCCTAACGAAGATCATCATGAAATACCTATTAAAGAGGTTACATTAGAACAACAGGTCCAAGCCCTCACTCATCAATTGGCAAGTTTGGCTTCACATATACAAAAGGAACAACCAAAAGTTGTGAAACAAACTATACCAAAGGCAAAACCTAAAGCTTCGTTTTACGAATTCCCAATAAACACTCCTCGACGGGAGGCACAAAGAGATCCTTATGAAGAGATTCTCACAACAAATTAGGGTGGGCATACACCTAGGCTTAACCCTTTGTATAGACCTACGCCGCCACCCACGCAAGATCCACTTTTTAATCAAGAGTGGTCAACAATGAAGAACGCCCTTCAAGCATTACAAGAGGGCCAAACCAGGTAGCAATAACAAGAAGTATCGGTTTGATGAGTTATGTCCTTACCCATTTGACAAAGCCATGTTGTAGGTACCTTTCCCAAGACATTTTGATTTTCCAAAATTTGATAAATATAAGGGAAAAGGTGACCCTCGTGATCATATAAAGGACTTTTATATGGCATGTCAAGAGGTGGCATTCAACGACAATTATCTTATGCACTTGTTTCCACGAAGTTTAGGAGCAACGACACTAGAATGGTTTGTGCATATCCCTAAGGGATCCATATCAACATGGCCAGAACTAGCAGAGAGTTTCGTATGACACTTCTCTTTCAATATAGAAAATGACGTTACCATGTTAGATCTCTGCAATGCCAAGCAACAAAACAACAAAAACTTCACTGCATTTTTACAAAGATGGAGAGGGTTAGCTAGTCACTTTCCTTGCTCCCTACCCAAAAAGCAGCTGATAGGCATATTTGTTCCCAACCTCCATCCAGACATTACATTCCACTTGCAAATGCATTTTGGTAACACGTTCAAAGAGGTAATAGAAAAAGGGAGTCAAATTGAAAAGGCATTGTTAGCTAGGGGGACTCTAAAACCTTTCTCCCACGAACACAACGATTCTAAATCTAACGATAAAACAAAGTTTGTTCCTAATAGAAACAAAAATGTCATTAGTGATGGGATAGTAGACTCTAAATGGGTGTAAGCCATGCAGAACCACACACCTTTGAAACTTGCAAAGGGTAATCCACCTACCGAGTATAAACGCCACACTTTTACTCCTCTATCTGAATCCATATCATCTATACTAAAATAGTTAGAGGCCATGTAAACATGGTAAAATACCCTGAAACACAACCCTATGGGGATGATACACCTAAACCATCATGGTTTAGGGAGAATGAATTTTGTGAGTTCCACCACGTAAAAGGTCACAAAACTGACAAGTGTTTAAGATTAAAACACTATATTCAAGACCTAGTCGACAATGGTGATATTGAAGTAGATTCCGTTGTAGCTACAAAATCTCCAAATGAAAACTTAGGGATCTTCAAAAAGCCTTTTCCCAATCATGATGAAAATAAAAATTCAGATCAGGGACAATCATCTCATAATAAGAATGCTAACTATATGTCAAACAAAGACCATTTTGATGCCTTGATAGGTTGTGTTGACCCACTCATTGAGAAAATCAATACAATTAGAATTAAGACAAGAGAGTGCACTGTGGCAACATGGTGGCTCACCTCGTTATAAATTCTGAACCTACTCCCCCTCCTCCTCAAGAGAGTCACTATGATGTGTTAGATCAACTAGAAAAAACTACGGCTAAGATTTCCATCTTAGACCTTCTAAATATCTCTAGCGTCCATAAGGATATACTTTACAAAACCTTACAGGGATCAGGAGTATCCATTGATGTTGACCCAACACATTTGCAAGCCATGGTAGCACAACTTGTTCCTTTGGAACACATAACCTTCAGCACTACAAAATCCTTAGTTGAAGATCCTTCACATAACCTACCATTGCATATTGAGGTTATCATCAAATGTAAGAAGGTTAAGAGAGTGCTTGTGGATGGTAGATCGGGTCTTAACATATGTACTCTCAAACTAGTCCACCAACTAGGCTACACAAAAGTTGATCTGGAAACAAAGGTCATCACCATTAAGGCATATGACAATGAAGAATGACAATCAGCTGGAATGATCACTTTCTCATTAGAAGTGGGTCCCATAACACATGATACGAAGTTCCACATCTTGGACCTGGAACTCCCTTACAATATCTTGCTCAGTCACCCATGGATTCATGCCATGCAGGTCATGCCATCAACGTATCATCAGTGTTTAAAGTTGCAATATGAGGGACAAACACTCACCATACAGGGGGACCCTCAACCTTTTTCTCATTGTAGAGCATTGTCAGGATTTTTCCCTACAATCTATGAGTGTCCATCTATGGAGATCACTATTCCTATCCAGTCAGAGGCCCTCACTTCACGAGTGGATCCAAATACCCTGTCTATCAATGAAAATGGTGCTTCCACCTCAGAAACTCCTTTGTCTACATGGGAGATGAAGGTCAAACCAAGTGGTTGTGGAGAGTATGATCTACAACAAGCCCTAATGGTTCACAATGGTCCACTATCAGCCCAAGTGCATGGTAGGCCATGTTTCAAAGTTTAGAGATCAAGAGAGGCTTTCCCTTTCAAGAATTTTACTCCTGGTGGCTTGCTAGAAGACGAAAGGTTTCTTATGGACATTGTATTTTGTCCAGATGATGATGACATGGCTACATGCTATAAATCACCTAAGTATCCCATTCCTAATCAGATAATGCTTGTCATGGGGTATAAAGGACGTGGTTGTGGCCACCAAGAACAAGGCCCATTAGAAGCTCTTGCAATACCTCGGTGTATAGTAGGTAAATCAGGTATAGGAATCCATTTATATGAGTCTCACTCTTCAGATGATGAGTATGCTTCTTCTGAGAGTGAGGATAGTTTGTCCAGAAATGAAAGTGAAATAGATTCCCGATGTAGTCTTTACGAAGACCTTGCCTCTACGAACCTATTCACCAATATGGCTATCCTTACTATAACCCCTGTTATACCCACCATATCCCCTATAACTCAACCATTAACCCTCACCTACCCATCACTCATGAATTGGGATCAACAACAACACATACCTATTGACATGTTTCAAAATGATGAGGCCATTGGTGAGTTCCTGGGAATCAGAGACAACATTCCAAGAAATGATCACAAGAAGGGGTTCTCCATTCAGCTTAATGCATGCACATACTTTGGAGAGGAAGTAGAGTTGTGCGGGAATTTAAGTAAAAAAGTGAGCAAGGGAAAAAGTTCCAAAGAAAATCCTTGTGGAAATAAAAAGGGGAAGTCCTATAGTGAAAACCTCTTTGAGGCGCTTGTGGACAAACAGGAAGAACAACCTATGGAAAAGATAATGTACCCACTTCAAGATGAAGAGCTCCCTGAGCCACCTATGATAGAGGAGGATCTCAATCTCCCTCCTGATCCTACATGCATGGGGGATGAATCAAAGTTATTAGTGGAAGATACAATAGATGTTAATATCGACACGAAGGAACTGCCGCAGATAGTTAAGTTGGGAGCTTCCCTCTCAGCCAAAGAACAAAAAACATTCACATGACTCTTAAGAGAGTATGCAAACATCTTCACTTGGTCTTATGCTGACATGCCAGGACTTGATCCTACACTAGTGGTGCACAATCTTGTGGTACACCCAGATGCCAAGCCCATCAAACAAAAGCTCTGAAAGATGCATCCTCACATCACCTTACTGGTAAAGGAAGAGCTAGAAAGGTTACTAGAAGTAGGATTTATCAGGCCTATCGACTACTCAGAGTGGATCTCCAATGTGGTCCCAGTTCAAAAGAATCTAGTTGGTATTAGAGTGTGTACGGATTTCAGGGATATAAACAAAGCTTGTCCTAAGGATGATTTTCCTCTTCCAAACATCGACATGATTGTCGATTCTACAACAGGCTATGAGATGCTTTCACTCATGGATGGCTTCTCAGGTTACAATCAGATAAAGATTGTGGAAGAAGATCAACACAAGATGAATTTCACAACCCCATGGGGGACATTTTGTTACCAAGTCATGCCTTTCAGCCTTAAAAATGCAGGCACTACATATCAAAGGGCGATGATTGTAATCTTTCACGATATGATAAGTGACATCATGGAAGATTACATAGATGATATACTGGCTAAATATAGAACCCGCGAGGAACACCCAAAAATTTATGGCATATCTTTCAGCACCTAAGGGATTACAAAGTCTGACTTAACCCAAAGAAGTGTGTCTTCGGTGTGCTATCTGGGAAATTACTAGGATTCATTGTGTCACAGAGAGGAATAGAAGTGGACCCTGCAAAGGTCATGGATATCACAGAAATGCCTCCCCCTAAGAATATCAGACAACTGCGTAGCTTACAAGGGAAAATTCAGGCCATCAGAAGGTTTATTTCACAGCTAGCAGACAAGTGTCATACATTTACACATCTTCTTAAGAAGGATGTTAATTTCAACTGGGGACCAGAACAACAACAAGTGTTTTCTTTGCTAAAATAATACTTGGCCAACCCCCCTGTTCTCATGCCACCCACGACAGGAGAACCCTTGTTACTTTATATCTCTGCTACACATTTTGCAATTGGAGCACTGTTGGCCCAGTATGACAAAGAACAGAGAGAAAAGGTTGTATACTATTTGAGCAGGACATTGGTAGCATATGAGCTAAATTATCCACAAATCGAGAAGGCTTGCCTAGCCATGTGGTGTTTGATTTCTAGAAGCTACGTCATTATATGCTTAACAATAAAATCAAGCTAATTTCAAAGGTCGACCTTTGAAGTATTTATTGTCCAAACCAACACTAACTGGAAAGATGGCTAATTGGATCATCTTATTAAGTGAGTTTGACATTGAATACGTTCATCAAAAGTCAGTAAAAGGACAGTGTTAGCAGATCAACTGGTAGAAGCTCCGCTACCAGGTACTGAACCCTTGAGTCTAGAACTACCAGATGCATCCATTATGTACCTTGAAGAATCTACAGTTTGGAAAATGTACTTCGATGGCTCTTTTACCTTTCATGGTTCAGGTGTCAGAGTTGTGCTAATCACTCCCATGGGAGACTTGATTCCGCAGGCATTTCAAATTGGATTCCCTTGCATGAACAATATAGTGGAATATGAAGCTCTCATTGCAGGAATGAAGCTGGCCATCAAATGGGATATCAGACAAGTAAAATGCATTGGTGATTCAATGCTTATTATCAAACAGGTCACAGATGAATATAAAGTTAAAGATGAAAAGTTACTTCCATATAAAAGAATGGTCGATTCCTTGAAAGAATTCTTTGAGCAGATAACATTTGAGAAAATACCAAGAGCTCATAACAGAGTGGTAGATGCCATGGCTATGGTAGGATCTATGTTGAGCATTCCACCAGAGAGAAATGATATGCCATTCTTTGTTGAAAATCTAAGAACAACGACATACGACATACCAGACTCTTGTTTAGTGTGTGAAGTTGTTGGTCCCTTTTCACCGTGGTACACTGAAATCTTTAATTATCTCCATGATGGAACCTTCCCTATAAACATTTCCCATGTTGAAAAGTGCAACCTCATCCAGCGTATAGCCTGTTATACCCTACTTGGGGGCACCCTCTTCCACCGAGGCTACGACGGAATCTGTTGCATTGTTTAAATTCTGACGAATCTATCCAAGCAATCAAGGAGGTGCACGAGGGAATTTGTGGAGCTCATACTAATGGGATTGTCCTTGCAAAGAAGATACTCAGAGTAGGTTACTATTGGCCTACCATGGAGCATGACTGTTGTCAACATGTAAAGAAGTGTGTGGATTGTCAAAAGTATGACAATTTGATACATGTGCCACACAATCCTTGCAACCAATCACGACACCCTGGCCATTCTCAAAGTGGGGTCTCGATCTAATAGGGAAACTTAATCTTGTCTCCTTGGATGGCCACAAGTTCATTATAACGGCCACTGAGTACTTTACAAAATGGGTAGAGGCAGTTCCTCTTACTTATACAGAAGGTCCCCAAATTTCAAAGTTTATAATGAATCATATCATCTGCAGATATGGTATCCCTTCTTCCATTATCACTGATAATGGTAAGTCGTTCAAAAATAAAAATGTGAAAGTAACTCTGCAAACACTTTCAAATTTCCCTTAAGTTTTCAACCCCTTATTACCCTCAAGGTAATGGGCAGGCCGAAGCTTCCAACAAAACCTTAATTCACATTATGGAGAAAATGGTGAATACCACAGGCTATAACTGGCATCTGCAAATTCACCCTGCCCTCTGGGCATTCAAAAACTTCTATCCACCCCTACAAGTGCAACTCCATATTCTTTAGTATTCAGTTCCGAAGTCATCTTTCCTTTAGAGATCGAGATCCCTTCTTTACGTATCGAGCTAAGGGATTACCTGAATGAAGAGGAGGACTATAGAGTAGCCTGACTGGCAGAGTTGGAACTATTGGATGAGAAATGCCTTCACACCCTCAATCACCTAAAAGTGTATCACGATCGAGTATGGAGGAGCTACAACAAGAAGGTCATACCTCGTTAGTTCGAGGTAGGGGACATGGTGTTGAAAGAGAATCAGAAGAACACCAATAAAGATCGAGAAAAGAAAGGGAAATTTGAGCCCAACTGGCTAGGACCATACATTGTGGTTGCCAAGTTTGGTTCAGGTGCATATAAGCTGGCCTATTCAGATGGCCAAGAGCTTCAAGAACCCATGAACGCAATGCATCTTAAGCGCTTCTATGCTTAAGTATGGGGTCTTACAGAATACCAAGAAAAGTAAAACAAAAAAGTATAAAAATAGAAAAAGAAAAAGATAAATAAACAGGTACGTCCAATAGTGAAAACCATGCAATGGTGGCACTTTGGACAAGTCCTTTGGTGAAAACCGGCTTCTGGCACCAAGGGAGGGTCCGTTGTTCACAAGCAGTCTAGGTTTAAGGAGTACGACAACTTTTCCCTAAGTTAATCTTTACCTTCATCTGAGCCCCTTGTGAGCCTATCCTTCTTTTCCCTGATCCAACTAATCTAACCTTCTGAGTGTGGAGAAGTTAACATTGAATGAACCCATCTCACACTGGGGGCAGCTTCGCAGCGTCACTTCTGGCATATACCATGTGGCATTCTGCCCTTGTACATCCCATCTAACACTGGGGCATCCACGTTTCTTTATTTCCTTGCACATTTGCTTTGGAAAATTATTGAGAAAACGTCAAAAACATTCGTATAACTTTTGAAAATCCCAAAAACATACAGATATGTCCTTTGGAAAAATCAAAACATTCAAATACATTTCTTAGAAAACTCCAAAACAATAGAAAATTGTCTTAGAAATAAAATCAAAAACAACAAAAAACGTCCCAAAACTGTCCCACAAAAACAAAGTAGTGGTTCACTTACTTTTAGTTGTTGGTTTGTATGGTTTTGGTTGCATTACTTTTTCATATTGTATGCTTTAAATTGGATTCACTTGCTTACTTAGATTGAATATCACTTTAGTTTGTAGTGTATTGCATTGAGTCCATTTTGTATTGCATACTTGTAAATAAATGTGTTGCTTTGATTAGATTTGTTTAAACTTGTGCTTGTTAATTTTTACTTGTACATTGTGTTATAATTTCATCATCATATCACACATATCCATCACATCTATACATCATATATCAAAAAAATATGCTAAGTCTACATCACACATGTATACTAAAAGCTAATCATCAAATACCGTATCACCAATGGGGCAAGAGGGGTTGCACATGATCACAAATCTATCCCCCCCACACCAATATCAAAAATATAAACATGTTGCTCAAAGGTATCTCATCAAACATACAAGTATGATATCAACTAAAGCTATCTCATAATCTAACAAGGTGATACAAAGCATATAACAGTCAAAATTGTTTAAAAGAAATTAAAAATAAAAAAAATTGATAAAATCGTTAAAAATCCAAAAAAAACTTGTAAAAATTTAAAATTTTACAAAAATTGGTAAACAACATATACGCAGCTAAATCCTGTGTCAATTACATCATCCTCGAACATTGAAATATGTCTTACAAAAGCATCTTTCTATGGTTCTTGCTTGTTCTGGTCTCAAACGACTTGTGGATCATCATGATCTACCTCCATTAACAAAAGCTCGGCTGCATACTACGTCGGTACTCCTGTGCAACAGTGAGTTGCTAGAGACTGTGTCATAGTGCACGAAGGTTTTTCCATAGGACTACTTGTGTCCTCCATTTTTCCCTCACATGTGTTATTGCTTGGGGCATCATTTTTAACCCTTGTTGTTACAACACGAACATTTGGGAACTGCAGCTTGATAAAAAAACATGGGTGCAACACGTTATTTACTTGAAGTACATGTGATTGTACTAGTTTCTCTATTAGGTTAGCTGGTTTACTTTCTCGTATTGCATTGCATTTTGTATGTTGCATGGAGCTAAATATCATTTTACTTTCTCGTATTGCATTGCATAATGTATGTTGCATGGAGTTACGTATTTTTAGCAGTAAACAATTGTTAGTAATTTAGCTTTTCATGTTATCTTACACTTTTATTTATTTTAAATAAAGGCTGATGATGTAGACCTAGGGGAAAAATGATATAAACAGTTGCTTATTGAAAGGTTGGATGCAAAGATTGGGCTTGTCCTATATTCTATATATACCATTGTTAATCATTTCTTCTCCATTATATTACCATTTAAACAAAAATGATATAAACATGTTGCTTATTGAAAGGTTGGATGCAAAGATTGGGCTTGTCCTAATTCTCCGTTAATCAAATCATTTATTACCACTACTAATTTTTCTTCCAAATCACCCGGGGCAATAAACAACCACGTTTATCCCTATCCTTATTCATTCTCAATACCTAAGGGTTTCGCGCCCGTTCTGACTCATTTTCTTCTATCCATTTCAAATCATATTTTCGATTGTCGATTGACTTCTTCTATCACCCCATCGACACTCGAGGGGGCATCCTTCATTCCTGCTAATTTTTCTTCAAAAATTTACCTGTTTATGCTTGTCTACTATGTTTGAAGTGAAGTCACTAACTTCACCTCAAACAGGGGCAAATGTAGACACCTAAATTCCACTTTTGCAATCTTATTGCCAAAACGCACACAAATCACTCTCATTCTTGCCAATTCCATTATAATTAGTGATCTTTGCTAATTAACTAATGTTTCTTACCACTTTAGCCAATTAACAACGCTTTGTTGATTGTGTAACCCCTTTCACATTCAGGATGCCACTTTACGGACGAATCGTAAGTCAAAATCCTCTTCAAAATAGACAATTAGCATTTATTAGCTAATTAAGCCTATTTTGCCCTTGTTTTGGTCAATATACCCTAGTATTGACTCAAACCCCTCTTCCAACCACTCAAAATCACCCCATTCACCTCCACAACATCTCAGCAAGCTTCAAAAGCTTATCCTAGCCTCCTAGTTGACCCTAAGCGGTTGATTAAGGCTTCACACCTCTTAATCACTTGGTAATTCACTAATTGTGATTAGCAAGGCCTAATCATGATTAGAAATTCTAATCTAATTTGGGGCTTTTAGTCCCACATGCACCAAAATACAAGTTTCTCCCAAAAGGAAAACTATAAAAAGGGTGCACCTCATTCCTTTATACTTTACACCATGCTTTGATTTGCATCTCATATAATAAATATGATATATAGCCAAGTTCAATCCTTGCTTAAAGCCTTCAATGGGGTTAGTAGATGGATATCCAAAATGACCAAGTAGTCATTGGGAGAGGCCATTTCACCTTGTTTGGAGTAGCAACCATAACCATTTGATTTCCCTCTTAGGTCTATTTAGGCCCATGTTAGGTAATTCAAGCATATTAGTAGGCATGTTTAGTTAGATTTTGTATTGTTTTCATACTAGTTAAGCATTCTTTTAAGCTTCTATCTTAATGTTACATTCCTAGACTTAGAACCTTGGCTAGATGGATGGCAATGGTGTTAGCTTTCCTTGTTTAGTCATGCAGATTCTATATGTTATACTAATCTTCACCATATAGGAGTCTAATAGTACATTGTTACCCTATATACATATATTATAGGTCGTCTTATGCATTACATCTTACATGGTCTACACATCTAGCATCTCCATTCTACACAATGCATTTTCATATATTATATTAATCACATGGTCGCATATTCATCATTGCATACACTACATTATCTTATATGCGCTACGCTCACCACCCTATGACGCACTTTAGTTCCTCAGTCCATACTCAACTATCGAGGGTTTACCAATCAAATGGACCTTGCACTCATCACACAATTATTATTTAACCTTTCATCATGCAACATTTCCAACCTAGTGACATACGCTTTAGGTTAAATAGTCACCTACTCTATCATTTTGTAGTGGTATACACCTTATGTTACATCACCACTCCCTCCTTCCATCTTATAGTGACATACGCTTTGCGCTAAATCATCACTCATCCATTCATCTTATACGGATATACGCTTAGGCTAAATCATCACTTATACATTAATTTTGTCATGATATATGCTTCGGCTATCTAGTTCACATGCACATTATCATTAGGTCGCATCTCATCACTACACCTACACATTCCTCACAACGTGTTAGACAAGACACACACTACTCGACCATTTCTTGATGGTAAGCACTCTCGTTTACAGTTCATTCTTGACTGCTAAGGGGGAAAACAAAATGAACCTCATTACATACACTTCCATTCACTCGGGGGGTGCGTGGCTCCTATCATTCCATCTTGTGTTCCAAATCCCATCTATCCATAGCATGTTGCTTTGACTTGGAGTATTTACTCTTATTTACTAGTGTTTTACATGATCACTTTACTACACATGTTGGATTGATTTATTATATGTCATTATCTATACCATCCACACATGCACGTTCATGCCTTTATTTAGTATGATCACAGATACATGACTCCTACACACAACATGGATGCTCGCCTTTTACCCTTCCTACACCGATCACTTGTGGCATCCACATTCATCTCTTCCAGGTTATCATTGTTTCATTTTGTACTTAGTATCTTACATTACTTGATCATACACACTTTTTACATATTGGCTATTTCTCTAATATACTAACAGATGTTCCATGTGCAACACTTGTTTTGTAGGATTATAGGTTTCCATGACTCCTTTTTTGTTTTTTTATACTTATCTGCCATTGTTTGTTTCTTGTATACGGGCTTTGCCCTATGCTTTGTGTCCATGCTTGTTTTTTGTTTCCGGCCATGATGGCCTTATGTGTCTTGAGACATCGTGAGTGATGTCCCATGTTTGTAGCCCACTTTTTACAACTTACTTTCTTTCTTGCATGTCTACATTTACTACATTATTTTCGTATCTTACACATGTATTTTACTTGCATGCATTGTTTTTTTACACTTGTCTTTGGCTAGCCTTCTTGTTTGTGTGTGCCTTGGTTTCTACCAAGCACTTTCCAGGGTTACAGCATGCATGCGGTTGATCCTCTTTTGGGGCCACATGTCTCTTATCAGCGACATCACATGCACCTCCAAAGAGGGGGGCATCATTTGGGGGCTTTACATACTAACACAGTGTATTTACATCGGTTCAGTTATACACAACAAGTGGGTTCAGACCAATCTACGAACCCCATACACAATGACTTTTATCCAGGACATTATGTCCTTAGCATTTTAGGGAATTAGTTACATGCTTGAAGGTTACAGTGGGTGTGCCTCTCTACACTACTTCGGCCAGTGGCTTCGAATCACACAAAAAACCAGGACAATACAGAGATCTCTTCACACGCATTTCAACGGAGCGATTAGAGCTTGAAGGACATAAAGCATTTCCTCCCAGTACAAGATATTCTTCTACACTTTCTCTCTCGACATGGATTAGGTGCACATGTTTCATTTACCTTAACATTTACATTAGCATATTTTACATACACATGCATCTTTTACATAGCATTTTTACACTTACATACATACATATTTTACTACTTGATCATTTTCTCCTTGCAGGTCCGACCGTATGAGAAACAAGCAATCAAATAGGGGCAACAACAACAACGGCGTTGACAACACTTCATGACAACACATACTTTACTAACCATGTAGGTACACTACACGTTGCGGTAACTACACAAACGCGTTCCACCCTAGGTTCACTCTCATCACTTTTTCTTTGCGCATTTTTCATTTATAGTTTCCACGCTCCTCCATATTTTTTTTCATTCCACGCTTTTTTCTAGTCCTTCGACATGTTTTCTACTACACTCTTCATGGACATCAGGTTCACATCTCTATCTACTTTATGTTACCGATATTTCTGCTCACCAACATAAAGTGGGGGTAAAATGCAGTCACAATATCATGCACTTTAGACATTTATTTATCTCAGTCTCGTACTACTATTTAGAAGGTTCTTGAGTGAAGAAAGTACTAATTAACCCACGTCCTTTTGGCCATCTTGTTTATTTTATTTCATAAATTGCGACCTATTGCACTCATTGCCTAACCATTTTCTGGCATCACGTGTTATTTTAGCCTCAGCTAGTGCACTTAGATTTAGCACTGTGGCTCCTAGATTTAGCATTGGGGTGACCATGGGTGCCCTGGTCCCACCTAGGGGCTCCCTAATCCTCTTAGCACTTTCTTGCCACTTTTTGGGCCTTTTCTAGCCATTTTTCATCTTTATCTTTCTTTTGGTCAGCCTTTTCGAGGTTAATTACGAAATTAGAGCAAGAGAACCCTATAAATATAAATTTATGAGACCATAATGAGGGACCTAGCATCATTTACTACTATTGCTCCATCTAGATTTGCATCCATCTATTGCATTGACATCCATATAGCTCCATCATCAAGGCACAAGCTAGGACATCTGCATCACACTTCATAGGGGGGATTCTATTCTATTCCATGCACACATTCTATTGCATTTTCCAAATTTAGTTATTTCTTGCTATTTCACAAAGTGCGACTGGAACAAGAGCACCTAGGGCACGATATGCACACACTCACCAGAACTACATTTGGGTCTAAAATGTAATGCAATGCTCGGTTTAGTAAGTCCATTGTTATGGCAGTTGAGGTCAATCTGACCCATTCATTTGCATCTTTCTTTTTTTAGGGTTTTGATACTTCCTTTTAGGTATTTTATAGGTTATTCTTCCTCTTGGAATATTTGGAGCATTCGGGATAGTAAAGAGAAATTAATGCGACAAGTAGCAAAGGATATCACTCATCTCCTGGACCTATGAAGACCAGTTTTGCATTTTTTTCCCAGACCAGGGTGCCTATTTTGCTTTCCAGAGCACCTGTGTGCACCCCAATCCTCTCCCAGGTGATCCAGTCCAGCAACATTACCCAAATTTTTCCTCTATGGGACCTCGGCACATTCGTTCCTACTTTTTGATTTTTTGTTCATCACTACAACACAATCCGACAAACATCTGTTATTAGCTGAGTTCTTTCCTCTTCCCTCTTGCACATTAGGGTTTAGTATTTCATTTTATATATTTGTTTAGATCATTAGCATATATCCTTACTACATTTATTTACTTTAGTACAGTTGTCCATAGCTTAGATTAACTACCTTAGCACTACATAGTTAGTCCAATTTTAGTTAATCAAGTACTAGGAAGTCATTTTTCTATATTGTGTATGGAATAATTTTAAGCAGAATTACATACCTAAAGGGGTTAGTGCAATAAGAGGGGGAAGATTGAAAAAGCAAATGAATTCATTAAATACATAAAGGAAGTTAACAAACAAGTGTACAAATAGTTAGAGAAGAGCAATGCACAATACAAAGAACACCAAAAATTTTGAAGAAGACACTTGGAGTTTAAGGGGGTAGAATTTTTTATTACACACCTAAGGAGGGAGAGGTTCTCACAAGGAGCTTATGAAAAACTCAATTTGAAGAAAATTTGACCATACATAGTCCTTAAGAAGTTTGTGGGGAATGTATATGAGTTAGAGTTTCTGGAATGGATAAACATCTATCCTATTTTCAACATATTATATTTATACACATATTATGAGGGTAAAATGAGTGGGGAAGATAACCACACATATCAAGTGATTTCCTTTCCTTATCCAATTTATTTATGTCGTGCAAATATGTGGATGTCATGTATTACTGTAGAAGCCACGCGAGATTAATCATGTTGCACACGCCTATCTACACATGGCACTAGAGAATTTTGAGCAAGATTAACCAATGCTACAATATCCTACATGGATATACAAAGTACTATGAGATTCATCAATGCTTGTCAAAGTTGTCAATTCATGTCTGGATCCATGAATGGCATTGTCACATTAATACATACTTGAGAAATTTGTCAAGAACTGTGATTTAATGGACCCACTCTCAATCGATGAAATTATTATATATTTACACACCATGGTTCCTGTCAACATAATTGCATTTATGAGCATACACACATGGATCTTGATCCATCTTACATGGCCCATGACCACTTGATTCAAGCCTAAACAAGTGAAGATGAACATTTTAAGGAAATTAGTGATCAATCATGGACACCTAAGACAATATTCTTTAGGGGATCTTTACTCTCCCAGCTTATCACACATGAATTCTATATAAAAGGGAGTCACATACATGTAAAGAATATTAAGGGGCTAAAGTATAAAAATATAAGCATCAAGGTTAACCAATACTTGCAATGGATATTATCTCTCTAAGTCATTTAGTCATTCACTCGATGAAACATATGATATCCCTTATCAATTGAATTTGAACAGTTTCTTCTAGATGAGACTATAAAGACTCTTCAGTAAGATTTTAAATTTGGCATTTCTAATCTAACTAGTGAAGGTTGTTTTGACTTGTGATTGTTTCTTCCTCTTACAACTCTTATGATGCTTACAAAACTTACATTAAGAATTTGGAAAATTACAATGCTTGTTTTGAGTTACAATATTTCAAAATACTTTCCAACCCTCTTTTCAAGTTTGAGAGTTTTCGATGTTATAATGTCATAATGAGCAATGAAATGATGGATTTTACATATGTGACGAGTGATTTGTTGAATATTATTAATTTCAAAACAAATTTTGAAGAGTTAGAAGTTGGACATGAAAATTCCAATATATATGAAACACCCAGATTTGAAACAAGTGATGTCGCAACTTGGATCAGTTATTAAAATTTTAATATTCATAAAACTTAAACATCTAAAATAGATTGATTCACAATGAAATTTGATTACGAATATTTTGGCCTTTATGGCATTATGTAGCCTAAATTGATAGTTCCCTATTAAAACATAGAAACAAAACATTCAAAACCACTTATTAAAGGGTTTAAGGATAAATTTATAAAGGATTTCTAATATGCATACTCCATTGATGATCATGATCCCTATGTTTCTTATGCCACCGATATCCATTTCTTCTTTAATCAGGAGAATGGTTTCTCGTACATATCACAAGAGTTTGAAATGGTTGAAAATATATACAATATATACAATGGAAACAATAGATTTGTATTTTCAAGTCGTATTAAATGATTCCTAGTTGTATATGTGCCTATCAAATATTCATCATTCTAATCTTTTCCCCACAATGGTTTTTTAAAAAACTTAGTAGTTTACTTATTTTTCTCTTACTTTCCATGTATATATATTTTAATTTTAATTTTCTTCCTTTTGATTTCTTTTTATGGTTTTGGGTGGATTTCAAAATCTATAAACTATCACATTAAATTTTTGAACAAATAGTATAAGTTATCACTCACAAAGAAAAAGAACCTTTAGAAAACATTATCAATTTTGTAATTATAACTTTTTCACACAAGATTAAAAATAACATTTAAATTTCATATATCATAAAAAATAGATATGTGTACATCCAAAATATTTTAATGTGCTAACAAATTTTAATGAAATGGTTTTTTTGTGTGTGGTAGTGCCTTTCCATCCTTCACACTCCCCATCCCTCTTCTTTCCCTTTCTTCATATACATGTTTGGTTAAACACTCATCCTTCACTTAAACTAAATAGGAGTTTTTGCATAGTGACTTGAGGAAAAACTAACTCAAGGTGTATCCTTGAGAGGAGTTTTTTATTAATTTGCAACCCTATTTTGATAAGTGAAAAAGGCCAATAAGGTCACTAGTGTAATTGCTTTTTTTGTGCTTACCTCTTTAAAAAAATATCTCTTGACCTAAAAGATTATGTCTCGAATATATTTGGAACCCCAATCATCCAATATTATGAGGGGCTACTTATCTTACTCATTATGATTAATGACTTATCTCTATTAAAATTATTTTATCGTTGAAAACAATGTTTGGGATATAATTAGTGCTTGTTTTTATTTTAAATGATGTTATAGTTTTGACTATGACGACTTTGGTTCAATTTGGTAGACCATGTTTCTAGTTTGATAATCCCATAGGTGTTGCATGGTGACTTTGAAAATCAAATATTTAAAACTAACCCACTCAAGTACTAAAATCACTTCTCATGATTCAAGGTCCCCCTTTTTCTGGATGAGTTACGAGGTTATAAGTACGTATTTGAGGTCGATATATCATATCCATATCATCTTAATTGTAATATGCAATAGTAGTCTACCTTTCTAATTCTGTTGGCTAGATTTTCTGCATAGCATCAAACCTAGGCAGTCATGAGATAAATCTCCCTCATTTAACCGGTGAGGCTCTCATGTCAAATTTATCAATAAAAATGTGTTATTATCTATTAGGCAGTTTACTTTAACCACTTAGTTCATGAACCATAACTAAGAAATTCTGCAGCAGGTAAGCAACTATTCAAGAAAGGAAGTATTTTATAGAAGAAGGAAGTAAAGGAAATATAGAGAAGAAATGGGGAAGATGTGCATCCCAATTAGTAGATAGTAGAGCTAATTGCATGCACATAGAAGAAACTTAATAGATATGAACACACAGAATTATAAAACAAAGGCAGCTTTAGATCCAAATCTAAAATAACACAAAGTTTATTAAGAGATCTAAGATTAAAAGCAAGAAACACAGTACACCGTGACAAAAAGTTCTCCAGAAACCTGCTCCTTTGTATTCCTTTGCTCCAAGTTGCTCTCAAGGGTTTAGCACAAAGTCTAGAACACAAGATTGCTGCTTACAAATTCTGATCGATTTTTTAACCCGAAGGTTCTTCCTCTACTTATAGAATGTAGAGCGGCAATTACAAGTTGGAAGCTTTAGTTGAACTGGCACATGTGGAAGTCAAAAAAGGAACAACTGGCAATCTTCCTCCTAGAATTTCTCTTTGCATGACATGTATGATTTGCAACTGAAAATAGAACCTTCTATTTTGCACGTGCCACCTATCTCCAAGTAGTTGACTTCTTCAAGTAATGGTTTTTAAACCAATCACTTAAGTTGTATAATTTAATTGATCACTCAATTACTTTGTCGGAGGAAAGAAGAAGTAAAAGGAAAGCTAACTTTGTCGGAGGAAAGAAGAAGGCAGCGGAAAGCTGGCTTTGTCGAAGGAAAGAAGAAGGAAGCGGAAAACTGCAGTTTTGTCCTTTTTCACGTCTGCATGTAGCTGATTCTTTTGCCTTTGATTCTCACCAAACTGGATCTGGGAGTAGCTGGATCTGAAAGCAAGCTGGATCTAGAAACAAATGGATTTTTCCTTCACCTTATCTTCTCTTTTATCTTTGAAGCTTTTGCAGTTCTTCTCTAGTACATGCATCAATGCAATGTTTGCCGTAGATAACTCATCATCCTTATTTTTAATTGCATATGAGCAATTAAAAATTCTAAAAATCACTCCGGATGAATGAAAATTCAATGAAGGCTTCAACTGGAAGATGGAAGCATTTGCACAAGATCTTGGAAGGAATTTTCCATGCACTGACTTCTTCACGGGCTGCATTTGAAACAAGAGGATGAAGCCTTTGTGCCATAAGCTTTTACAACTATGAGATCTGGATCTAGATCTGGATCTGCATATGGATTTACATCTGCATCTGGATATGGATCTACACCTGCATAACAAACTTTGGCAACTGGGCTGTGGATGGAAAAGTTGCAGCTCGAATAATTCCACTACTTTTAATCTGCACACATGAGTGAAGTTTTTCCTGCACGCAAGAGTGAAGTCTTTCCAGCTCTAGATCTGTCTATCAATTCAGCAAGAGGTTCTGAGCCTAGATCCGTGTCTCCAATATCTACAAATTTAGAAGTGATGCATGAATCCGTTGTGCTTTCTTTTTCGTCTTTCTTCACCATAGCTTTGTCTATCTTTGTGCTGAACAATTCTTTTTCTTCTTATTTGACTGGAATTCTTCAAAACTGGGTGTAGATCTGGATAATCCTTCAGATTTGGAGGAAATATTCAATGTATTGAACATTGATATAAGTTTCATTTTCTTTATGAAAAACACCTGTATCTAACTCCTGCAATTAATTCAGACAAAGATGGCAACCAGAGCTTATGCACAGTGAATTTTAATGCACACAAAGATCTACATAATTCAAAGCCTATTGCACCAAAAATTTGGACGTTTTATTTGCATGCAAAGCAAGCATGAATTTTACCAACATCACCTGAGCACCTGTATCACTTCTACAAATGCAATGTATGCAGACACAAATCAGCCTTCTAGCAAAGCATGCTTCTTCGAAACTAGAAGCTTTTAGCATCAAATCCACCTTCCTCTGAGCAAAATCCTTCTCCAAATGGGGCTCACTTTTCCTCTGGGCTGCACTTCTTCACCTGTGAATTAATTAATTCATCCTTATGGTTGCCCATGCTTATATAGTCGTCATAATTATTTGATTAATAATTGCCCCTAACTATTCCTGAAGTAATTAATTAATTAAAAATCATGCTTTTCTCTTTAACTGATGTGCTAAAATTAGCATGATTAAGGACAACCATCCATTAAATTAAATTTAATTTAATTCAATCACCCACTACTTCACTTCACTTAAGCTTCACAATGTGCTTTGACCATAGCCAGTGAAAATAGGAATTTAATTTAATCAATTAATACTTTAAAAAGTATTATTTCATTCTCAAAAGGGGGTTGCATTAAATAAATTAAATTTATTTAATTTTGGAATTCTATTTTTAAATTCATTTTTTCCACTTCCCTTTGTTGACTTTTCCACAAGCCTGGGTGCAAAAATTGGGTGAATAAATATTAACAAATATTTATTTAATGCATTATTATTCACCCAAGGTGGGTCACACTTTTTAGCATAATAAAATTCTATTTTTAAAAATTTTTCATGGCAATGGGAATTCTTTACCCTGCAAGGCAGCCCCGAAAATCCCATGATCCACTTAAGTGATTTGGCTTTGACAATGGGATTATTTACCTTACATGGCAGGCAATAAAATCCCATGATTTCACTTAAGTCACTTTTCTTTTATTTCACCATGGGAATTTTTACCCTGCAAGGCAGACAATAAATTCCCACCTGCCTGCGGCCTCTAACTTTCCCACTGCAGCTTAAGTGAATTTTATATCACAGTGAAAAAGTACCCTGCTAGGCAGGTAATAAAATTCCCACCTTGCCTGTTGCTTCTATTTTTCCCATTGCAGCTTGAATGCTTTGTTTTCCAAAAATTGTGCCCAACCCCGCAGGGGCTTTTTTAATGCACAACTTTACTTTTTCCCAATGAACTCAGATCTCAGATGGTGACTTCCTCCGGGCATAATGTGTGTATATGTTCTCCAGCTGCTCCAGGCCAATAATCGGGCTTACCTCGGCAAAAGAATTGTTCTAGAGAAATTTCACAGAAAACGAAACGGGACAACACAAAAACACGAAAAATTGCCAAAAGTCACAAATAAAGCCCAAAACTTATTCCAAGTTAAAACCCTTCTGGTACATAGGAATAATGACATGTTTGATCATAACAGAGTTAAAACGTGAGCGCAAATAGCGTTATACGAGGGCTCAAAATAATTAAATACAAATTTCCCGCAGACAAATCCCGATGACAGAATATAACAATTTTGGGCATCTGGGTATTTGGCGAAAAAGACTAATATGGCTCTTTGGGAATATCTTGACGCAATACAAGAACTTTCAGGCAATAAAAACACAAAACGACCCATTATTTTAAAAGTACAAAAAAAATTCGGATAGGGTAGTCGCAGATTTCAAGATGAAATCTGGGGGACACCACATTCCATCCTAACTTTTTTTAATCAATATTTTTCCATTCAAGGAAAGTTTATTATTATGCCCATTTTCATACTTTTTCTCTGGTGATCTTGTGAGTTTGGCAAGATGTTTCAGTTGATGGATAAATGAACACGATCTTGCATATAGTTTTTTGGACCATTATATTTAAAATGGTTTCCACCACCACTTGAACACAATACTTACCTTTTTGTGATGACTTGGTGGGATTGTGAATTGCCTCATATACAATGCTTACGTTTTCTTTGGTTGTAGTTTTATTTGGATTTAAGAGATTTGAGAAGTATTCAATCGTTGGGGAAAAGAAACCATAGATCATTGGAATTTTATGTAGGAATATGTGGTATTAGTTATTTTTGTTATGAAATCTATCAAGTATATGTTTGATCTTTCGTATCCTAGATAATGTGGTATATTTGACTATGGAAACTTGGTTTATAGTGGCTCCTCAAAGATTCATGTTAACATTTTCATGCGATAGTGATTTTATTATATTGAAAGCTTTGACTATTTTGTAGAAATTTAATGGAAATATTGATGGTATTTTGAGCTCATTTGTGTGGTTCCATTTGAAACCCTAATGCTCTTCATGATTTTCTTCCACAATATATTTACCATTTTTATTTTGTTTTGAAAGAGACAAATTTGCACAAACAATCTTCGTTCTGGATTATTAAAATCATATGCACATGTTACAAATATATAGGATTTGTATAGATCCTAAAATATAGGATCTCCTAAAATAACTCCATAACAAAGTGTCCAACAATAAAGTATTGCCTTTTGTGCCTGAAAAATGTAGTGAGCCTATATATATATACCCCCATATATATATATATATATGACATAACAATATAACCAATATTAGCCCCACTTATTTACATACTCATTAAATAATAATTATCTAATTTAAACTCTAAATTTCCTAACATTCCCCCCTTAGATGTTTACATGGAAGAAATCACATCTGAAAAATTGGAAACAGAATCATATGCCTCTGCATACTTTTAGGTCTGCATACTGTTCAGCTTGGATCTTATTGTCTGGATCTTGTTGCACATGACCAATCTACTTCACCACAATGAATCCCATACCGGATGATCACACTTCCGCCGATTCACCTACATACGCGAACTCGACATTCCCCCTTTCACTTCTAGTGATCGCTCTTCCACCGGTCAATCAATGTTAGAAGTACGACAGTCAAAGAATCTCAGCAGTCAAAGGATCACTCTAGTTTAGCTACCCTCCTATACAACTATTCTCATCATCTGCAATGCACATTCTCCTCGTTTCAATAATAACATGGGAATGAAACCACACACTAATTTATTCTGCACACACCACACAACTAAAAAAGAGATGCCACCATACCAAAATGCGGCCCCGTCATTGGCGACTGACGAGAGGTCACTGATTTACCTCCAACCTTGCGTTTTCCTCCATCCTCCACATGCATGATCTATTTACTCAGGTGATGAAGACATGGTGCTCAATGGATTCCACATAAAATATGTCCATAAGACAAAAAAAAAATTAAATTATTTTCACAACTTTTGACACTAGACAATTTCAAATACGACATTATTGACTTTATAACTTCAAAGGACAACTTGACTATTTTTATCAACATTGACTTAAGACACTGTCAGAAGAAAGGATATACATTGACAATAAAGATGACACATATGTACAAAAAACATCATCACAAATTAACTTCTATGACAAAATTAAACTTTCGATAATCATCACACACATAGAGGATAATATTATGGACCATAAAAATCAAAATCCAAATAAAAACAATAGGACATAAAACGTTAATATCTAACTAATATAGACTTCTACTTCCTATATTCATAGTTTTCCATCTTGCTCAATTAGACACAAATGCTTAAAATACTCGAGTAGACAATAACATAATCTAAGTAAACCATTATGCGTGGAATTTGCAAGACACGATGGAGGGTATATGGAAATGGATGAGCACACGGTACGGCTTCACATGTACAGGTAGGACTGCGTGTGATTTGAACTCCGTGATTTGAGGAGGATACTATCAAGATATAGTTCACGTCAAAAACAGTCACCAAAACTACGAAGGATCACAAAGACTAACTGACAGAAGAAGAAGAACCATGTTTCCACAATAGGTGAGAATGAGTGTCTGTAAAATGGTCGACCACGAACAAGAAATGATGTCTTCCAAGTTGCATGGTTAGAGCATGATCCACATGAATTCTATCTTGTCAGCAAACTCGAAGCAATGTAAATGCAAATAATGAGTGTGTTTCAATGTGAGAGACCCATGTATGAAATGTTATTGTTGCAATCTCACTAGATGCATACGATGGGGCTATAGAATATATGGATGCTACCTTCAAATTAGCCTAAAAATCCATCACAAAGACAGGAATAAACTTCGCTCTGGTACCAAATGAAAGAGACAAATTTGCACAAACAATATATGTTTTGCTTATTAAAATCATATTCACAGTTACAAATATATAGGATTTGTATCTCCTATAACAACTCTTAACAAGGTGCCCAACAATAAATTCTTATATATTCTTACACACACACTTTATGCTCCCGCGCGACATAACAATATAACCAATATTACAAACTTATTTACCACTCACTAAATAATAATTACCTAATGTAAACTCTAAAATCCCTAATATGTTTTGATCATGGAGATGTTGATGCAAGAGTTATTTGGACATTCATTGTTCGTTGAAGTGTGTTTTGTTTGGAAACACATTGAAATGGTTTTATTATTGGTTTTTTCCTTTAGGAACTATGACTGGTAGTGTGGGTTACATTATTTTAATCATTTCTTAACTTATATTATTATTTTGACACATGGTTGTGATGGATTGAATGCATGTTAGTTTATTCTTAGCTCGAAAAGGATTCCATTGCATATAATTCAAAAAATCCTTTTGGTTGAATTAAAATGTGAAGAGTTTTAAATTGGTTTTAGCTATAAGAGCTTGATTCCTATTACTGTTTTTTGTATTAAACTTTTTCTATTAAGACAATTGCAAGTTTACTCAATTTCAAGCCAATTATGCCATATTTCAAAGCATATAATTGTGTCCCACTTTTGTTGCAGTTTTCATACCTTTAGTAAAATATATTCGACAACAAAAACATGACCAAACACATATAAAATGAGCCAAACATGGATTTTTAAGAGTTTAAATATACCAAGGTTGCATGGCATCCAAAATTTACTTGATTTTTTTAAAGTTTTAATAGTATTTTTAAATATTTATTTACTAGTCATATTTTAAAATATTTTTGGCTACAAAGTGGGAAACACTTATATGCTTTGACTAAAGATATCAATGTGGACTTTGGGAAGTGCTTGCTTAGGTTTTTGAGGCTAGAAAGTTGTACTCTCGTCATCTTCATGTTTGAATTTTTTTCTTTGTAATTTTAGGGTCATTGATGGCCTTTTATTTCTCTTGCTTAACAATGTTTTAAACGAATTATTTGTTGAAAACATACAATATCCTGGTGATAGTACTCTTGATGAAATATTTTGATTGTACTTTGAATCTTGGAAGATGTTGTCTTTATTTTTAGGTTTGGACACATTCTAGGTATGAACCATTGAAATTTTTCTTTACATTGATTGAGATTTATTAGATTTAGGGACTGTCTATTTAGTTGATTTTATTACATCTTAAAGTGAATAGTTGATGTTAGACTGATAATGTTGACTAACCCAAGTTAGGGTTTTGATCTTGAGATTTCTTTGATGATTACACGATGTTTAAAAATACTTAAAGAAGGTGTTTGTTTTCTTTTGAATAAAGTAACTTTTTAATTTTGATGGTCTTCTATATTATGTTTCATTTATGATGTAAGAGCATCTACATTTACAAGCAATCTTGTATCAACCATAAATAGTTGAATATTTTTTAGTAAGATTTTGTTTGCATTTTGTTAAGTATTTTGTGTTTTTAACGGGTGGTGCATTAAAGATGTGTATTGATGTTGAGATGTAAAGTATAGTGTTGCATTATGTAGAGTGTGTACACCCATTACACAATGTTAGTTAAGTACATATTTCCTTTGTGCAATGTCTGGTCTATTACACAATCATTATAGTGGGTAGCATTGTCCACACAATCCAATTCAAGCCACAAACTTTATAATAATTGAATGTTGAGAGTTGTAAGTTTCAGGAAAGGCCAACTAATTGTGCTTTGGTTTTGTTGTTAGGACTTTACATTTTGAATCTCGTAAGTTTAGGATTCTTCAAAGGTGTCTTCAATGTATATATAAGTAGAGCTCATTATCTTGGGAAATTAGTTCAAGTTAGGAACTCAATCTAGATTTTAAGCAAGGATCTCATAACAAAGTATGGATGTGAGCTTAAGGTTTGAAGTAACATGTCTTGTAAGTGATATTAAATTACATGATATAATTAATTATTGTGTGACAGTGCATTGAGGATTTTCCATACTCGAGTGACGTGACATAAGAGGAGATGATTATATGATGTGTGTTATATGATAGTATATCACTGGGAATCAATTTGATTGTGTTATTTCTATGAATAAAAATCCCAAATCTTTGTTTTTTTAAACTATATTCATTTGATATTTTTTTTGTTTTATTATTTCATGTGTATTATGAGGGCTACAAGGTGTAAGGTGGATCTTTGTTGAGAACCCTCACCTTGTTTACATCATTTGGTATTAGAGTGAGGACTATTTTCCTCATGAGTAGAGGCGTGACATATCTTTTTAGTTTTCCACATGGCGAGTGTGTGGATAGAAAAGTATTGTGGACATCTTCTAGTATGTCATTTTTTTGGTAGAAGGTGTGAGAAAATGATGTAGTAAGTTTACTACTTTCCATAGTGTGAGTTATGGGGTATAAGGTTGTTGCAAGAATCTTTCAACAAGAAGCTCTTGGGTAGAATATTGCAAAGATAATGGACTCAAATTTTAGAGAATAAAAATTTGGTAAGTTTATGGTTGAATATTAATGCATGATGTCACAATCATGGGTGCAAGAGTTGAGGATTTGAATGAAATTATGTAAAACTATGTAAGCTCGCTTGGAGGCCATGGAAACCATGCGATGTTAAGGTATTTTTGTGGAAGATCATAGTGATGATGAAGGTATACCCGCACAATAAGGAGCATAGGACATGAATATTAATGTGAATGTAATTGAAAAATAAGAAGAGGCACAAGATAGTCCATAAGAGAGATTACTTTGTGTAATTCATAAAGTGGGGAATAGGTGAAATTGGATACCCCTTGTTATTATGGTGGTTTAGAACTTCCTGAACTCATGGATTAAATAGAAAAATATGGAGAAAATTTTTGACTATAAAGATATGGAAGATGCGAGGAATTTCGAGTTTGCGTGCAAGAAGTTGAAAGGTCATATTTATCTTTTGTGGGAACATATCCGAACCAACCAAGTGTAACATGACAAGTATAAGATCAAGATGTGGGATAAGTTGGTGAAAAAGATAGAGGTGAAGTTTTTGACCGTAGATTACCAACTCAATTTTTTTTAAAGGTTAGTAGGTTTACAACAAAGAAATGCCTTAGTGTGAAGGGGTGCACCAAGAAATTATACTTACTCACCATTAGAGTGTGACATGTGGAAGAGGATGTGGAGAATATATCTAGGTATATTACTGGATTATAGGTTACAATTTAAGACAGGTTTAGTATGTTATAAGTTTATTCTATGGAAAAAACCTATCAATCTAAAGGAAAAGGATAAGATACCATGTAAATAATATAATACTAACCATACAAAAGGAAAGCTAGTGTAATGTCATGGGTAGAGTTATAGACACTCATTTTGGTAATTCATGTATTGTAACAACACAAATTGTACAACACTTTTGCACTAGCCCGCGCTTGCTCAATTTGACCAATTATCCTATCCCTAGCTATATCTCACTCATTTTGGCTCACACACGCAACCTATTTGTTCACATAACGATCATATTAATTCATCAAATCAGACTATAACCTTGCATATTACAATTCCAATTTTCAAATTACTCACACATGCATCTATGACTATAACACCCAGAAAGGGCCATGACATCTTTACGCCATGGGCCGACCTAACCGCTTTTGTTCCTTTCCCTCCAATGACACTTTTCTCAAATTTAACTTCTTTGTATCAATCCTAGTCACCTTCACCCAAGTTTTCATGATCCAAAATGCATATATAAGCATGTTATTCATCTCTCATTAGGGGAGGAGGGCATATATTCTATCTACTTGGAACATAACATTTTAATGTGTAAAAACTAAGAGACAATCATAAGAAAAGATCACTCCAAGACTCCTTTGAGTTGTCATATGCTCTGCTTATTCATTTAGGACTAGTTTTATAGTTATATTTGCAAGTACAAAGAGCACATCATCTCAAGTTAAGCTAGGGAAAAGGTCAAGTATAATCACATTGTTACAAGCTCATGATTATCAATTTGGTTGCATACATTCTAGATATCATGTACTAGGCAAGAACAACATGCGATCTGAGCTCTCTTCAGAGTAGTGGCAATGTTAGGAGTACATAGAGGTGCCCACAACCCAACTAATGTTTGTTTTGCAAGACTCCCTTACCATCTAGGGTTTTGAAGATTCAATCAGCTACAAAACGAGCATCTCACAGTGCCAAAGGACCAAATTACATACGAGAACAAATTAGGAAGCAACACAAAGACCCAAACAGTTTCAGGAGTTGTAAGCAAAAGGGACTAAAGGTGTACAAAAGGGTCATAACACCCATACGCCTTGAGTCCATTTCATACGCTTTGGTCTAGGTAACTGTGTACAAGACATGGTTTCAGAAGATGAAGATTTATCATATCAGTTCCAGCCCCTTTCAGTCATCTAACCTAATCCAAATCACCACACGGTCTATAATATCAACTAAGTCACTCTTTATTTCCCTCTCATTGGTAGTACATTGTTAATTCACGATCTATTGCTATTTATCTGTTGTTCATGTATTATCCTTGGTATTGCTGCAATTAGCTTTGGAAACTAATTTATTAGGATAATCTACCATCGGTTACCAACCCTATTAAATTTAACTATTTTGGTTAAATGAAGATTGAATGTTAGAGATCGATTTGTGCAAGGTGAGGAAAGACATTGGGTCAAATCCATACATATACAAGTAGACATCTTTATGAGGTGGAAGTGCATCCAAGTGCAGAGGATCCTTTGCCTGTGGGAGAGGTCTATGGTTTTAGTCGCATGTCCTTATAGGTCACGAGAAGATCAACATTCCACACAAACCCATTTTTGGGGGCCTAGCCAAATAAAATTTTGATGATTTCTTACAAATAACTCCAGCCTATTGTAATTGTTATTTGGTCCAAAAAGTGCCAACATGGCATACAAAGACCCTAGGAGTTCAACCTAGACCATATTACCTTAAGGGAAGTGTAGCATTCAGAGTTACGACAACATCATGAAAAGATCCAAGGCCAAACATGTACAGATAAGATTCCTTATGCAATAATAAATCGAGGCCATGGGTTAAGGTCAGCAAATTAGAATAGAAAGAACCCTTTAATCATATTCTAAACAATGACTAACATTAAATAGTGATAGGGTGAGTTGCTTGTAGACTAAACCCAACTTTTTATCGTACTTATCAAATGGGGTAATCCTCCCAACAATGATTTCTTATTAAAGGGGAATATATTTTTAAGCCAACATCAAATTTTGAGAAACATGTGAAATAATGTCTACATGAAAGAGCATATTATCTTGTGAGTGAGATCCAGATTGTACACCATTCACAATCCGACTAGGGGTACACAATTTCAAATACCTCAAATGTAATTGGTTGCAAAAAGACGAGATTAGGACAAATCCCACAACTTGTACGAAAATGTAGGTCCCATTAAAAAAATTCCTCAGTTTGCAATAAAAAACATGTGACAACGTGCTACAATGAATATACTCCGTAAAATAAAATAAACATCCATAAGAGATCCCAAGACGATACGCTACACTGATTCCACGTGCCCCATATTAATGAAAGTTTAGCAAAAATGCAATCCTCGTGGCGCCCGTGAGTTTATGCTTGATCATGATTAATATTTATTTTATACCTTTAATAATTGCTATGTGATTTTATTCTTCCCGATGATCTGATCGAACACTTCACTTACACCGACCATAGCCGGTTGCAGGTCATAATTCAACTTTTACTTCTGACTCAATGTTTTTGTCACGCAGCGTCATACTTGTCCACGTGTCCACCAATTATGGTAAAAAAAGTTAAAAGAAAAATCGCTTTCAATGAGGTTGGACATTGCAGTCCAACTCGTCCTTAGGTTGGATCACACCGACCATTGTAAAGCATAATGGGTCTGTAACCTATTTCTACAAATTTTCCCATAACGTATATTATGCATATACCATAATAAATATGGAATGCATTAATCCTTATGGTTGCAAAGGAATCATGATATGATTTACATCGTTTAATTTTTACCCCTTCATTTGATTGGTGAACTAGTTCTTTTCTTTTTTTTCCCATATAAGTCTAATCAACTCATCCCCTTCAGAGATTGCCTAGCATTGCTCCATGATTTTTTAAAATCTCAACTTCTTCTCTCAAGGGCACTTCTAATTCAATGGATATAACTGTTTTCAATGCAAGATCATTTAATGGAAATGCTATATAAACAATGGTAGAATAGGGTTTGGAGATTGACTTAGCTTGCCATCGTCAAATCTGGATTTAATGAACAAGTTTTATTTTTTTATGTCACCATTGTGGAGTGTTTTAACTCTATTTCTGATTCTATGAAAGTGATCATCTCAGTGTTTGGATTGTCCAAAAGTATGTAATATTTTTAACCCATGTGTTAGTTGTAAATTTTGGGCAATAGATGTAATTACGGATGTGCTAAGGGTCTGGCTCTTTCAAAATTTCACGAATATTTTTAAATCCTTCATTCGTTCTGTAATCTCATAACGGCTTGTTAAGTGTCACACATGTATCTTTCAAAATGCACCCTAGATATTTACATGGTACTCAATATAAGACATGGTATATGAATTTTAAATTAATGCATTTTTCAAATCTAATTTAATGGTATTTTATCCTTGTTATGTCAATATCAATGTTATTTAATTCTAATGATTGTATAGAACTACCATGTTCTGACTCTGTGTAATGTATTGTAATGCCACATCATGAACAATTGAAATAATTTAAACATGACCTATTTTGGCATTTTGTTAGACTCACATCTATGGAATACAAAAATTAAATTTACTACTTTGTTCTTATTCATTTTTTTTTAATGTGTGGTATAGAAATTAGAATTTATATTTTTCCTTTTCATTGAAGTATTTTAGATCCAAAATGTAGTCCTTGATTTACCATAGATACAAGGAAGAAATGATACTAAGCTCCTAGGTAATGGTATCATCCCTCAAGAATGCTTTTCCTCTCTAATGAGTTTTTTTTTTCTTTGTTCATTTGTTTATGTATTCCTTTTCTTAAGTTTTACAATATCCAGATATATATATTTTTTCTTTATATATCACTCTTTTTGATAGATAGATATATGTATAAATGTGTGATTTTCTTGTCCATATGATGTTTTTCGAAGACGATTTTTTTAATAACAGTCCATGAGTCTATGACCAAGAGTTTTAGAGGACAGAGGCATCTTTTGGTGGTTACTAATGAAAGAGGACTACATGTACTTATTGGAGATTTTATTTTGTACATGGTGTCAGGAATATAAGAGAGTGAACTCACAAGTTGAGGGAGATCAAGGTTAGTGCTCAAAGCTCGTAGATTTGTTAATTAGCATTCCATCATCCTACATTTATGTATGAATTTAATTTATTTATAGCTGGTGTCAATTTGAAAGTAATTTGGTCATTACTTGTGACAGTGTATTTTAATTTGGAATCATGCATATGAAAGGAATTAGCCCAGAGGCAAGATAAACATTGTAAGATGTGAAAATTTAGTGATTACATTGTTTTGTTTGCTCTTTTTTTTGGTGAGGTTCGTATTTGGTAGTATAATGCAAAATAGATTGGCCTACTTTCTCGAGGTTCTTACTGAAGCTTGTATTTGATTAATGTGCATTCTAAGGTGTGATTGTAGTCCGCTCATCTTTTACACGATGCAAGATGTGTACCATGTAATTCCTAAGGTTAGGGAAGGATAATGATCTATAGGGGTGACCTTTATGTGAATGGAGTGATAATGATGAATGTGTCTAGCTCTTTGGAATGTCATCTTTTCCAGAGCATGCTTGCGATTTGCTTCATGGTTGTTTGTGTTCTTTGCCTTTGTTGGGATAGGATATGACCTACAAAATAAAACAAGTGTATTCAATGCTCTAGGTAAATGGAATTAAACTTTAACTTGGAAAATATGTAAATAAGTATTAGAAAATCTAAACCAAGGGGTTAGAGTACACCTAGAGTGTTGAGAGAGAAAAGAATAGAAATTTGTTCCTACTTGTAGAACTGATGCTTAGGAGTTGGTTGAAATAACAAGAAGCACTTGGGAATCCTATTGCCAAACTAGGGATTTGAGTGTCCCAACGTGAAACTTTGGATTTAGGCATCTTGTCACCGCTAAGGAAAGTGCATTGGGAGAGTGGTATGTTTTTCCCTCTAATTGTCAACACTTCCCTATGGATTAGTGTCACTACAAATGATCACAAACATGATTTGTAACTTACCTTGGGTGACACAAAGGCAATAGGCATATCATTGTCCTGCATATGCCCTAGGTGCCATTTCCTTATTTAGTTCCTTATTTGGTTCCTATTTTAGTCCCTGGATTAGTAGTTAGTTCCTGTTAGTGACTGATTGTAATATGAAATTGGATATGTAACTAGTGAAACTAGAAAAAATCATGATTGTACAACTACTGAAACTGATTTGTAACTAATTTTGCCACTAGGACAAGAGCGCCCATGTGGGACACTAACACCCATGTGTTTGTGTCTACTCTAGGCACTTATGTCTAGGCTGTGAATTTTGGCCAAGTCTATTTCTGGACCTATTTTATAACTAATTTCTATTATGTTCATGTTGTGTGTATTTTTGTAACTACTTTATGTGACTGTTGGGAGGGTGAAAAGGTTCACCCAATGTTTTCCCCAACTCATTTGGGGTGTGTAAGATGAAAAAATGTGAACAGATCTAAAATGAGGAAAGTTGAAACTGACGTGCACATATGATATAGAAATCATGCATGAGGAACAGATATTACACATGGTAATTGCCATGGCATGAGTAAAACAATGGGAAAATACTAGAATACAAGTGTTAGTGATAAATAAGCAATGCACACTGGAATAGTAACTAGTGAAAGCATATAGGGAAACAACAAACATGAACACAATGAGTAGTTGGTTGCATATATGGGACACCACTCAGGATGTCACAAGATAATCAAAGCCATCAAGGCTTGTGCATACTAGGTAATCAAACAAACATAGGGCATATCTCACAAACAATGACAAACAAGGTACAAGCGAATTAGATAACCATGATTGGAAGGAGTCCTACAAGGTAAATGTTATACATGAAGCACTCGTTAGCATGTTAGGAAAGGTGAATAATATACCAAAATGTAATAATTTAAATATAGGAATGAAAATTGAAATAGATCAACAATAGAACCTAATAGTAAATGAGAAATGGTATATGCCCCTAGAAGCCTCGGTGGGACTAGTAATGGACAAGGCCAAGCATCATACATCATGTAAAAACCTGTAAGTGACCTGAATCCACCTCAAGCTACCATGTGAACATGCATGTGTGTATGAAAAAATGATAAAGCATACTAGGAACCTTAGTAACATGATAAGCAAAGGTGCAACATATAGTAGTTTAAGGAAGAAAAAGTACATCCAATCAAGATCTAAGGAAACATGCTTTTAGATTTTTGAATGCATATATGTGAAATAAAAATAACTAAGAGGCGGGAATAAGGATGTCCCTCAATGTGGTGTGTACAAAGTGAGGTCCATATAAAGAAACATTCATCAGTCAAGTATGAACCAAGAACAAGAGTGTGTCATCATGTGGTGTGGGGAAATTAGGATTCCCCAAAGTGTGAATTCTAAAAGGATCTATGTGAGAACATCAAAATTATCATCTAAAATTGTAACAAAGCCAAAGGGGGCTGGTTGAGATGTATAATATGTAAATCATTTGGGTTTTCCATTTAAAAATCCCAAGACAAGGAGATCATACATGCCCACGACATATTCTTCATCAATGAATGGTGTATCGGGGCACTTGAGTGCATTCCATCATGTCACATTAGGAGAGTAATTAAAGAATGAATCATTGCAAATAGTAATATACTTGGGAACAACTAGAAAATTGAGAAGATTGCTATGTTGATCAATAATACCACCAAGGTAACAGAACCAAGAATGTCTGAGAGTAAGGAGATAGTGATGAGGGTCAAGTACGACCCAAAATTTCATGCGGAAGACACATGGTTCTAGAGCTACTAAGGGGAAGATATAGCCTTTATATTGAGAGTGAGGTGCAAGCAAAGGGATGATATCAGTAGGAGTAAATCCCAATTAGATGAGGCCATAATATATGTAAATATTTTTAGCGCAAGTAGGATCATAAGGGACATGTTTCCAGTATTTTTGATTAATGTATAATGTGTAAGTAAAGTAATCAAAAGAGGAAATGATATAGGAGAAGAGGTAACAGTAACATTGTGACCAGGACTACTAGATAGGGAAGGAACTATAGGGAAAAGAATAGGCTCTAGGGCATATACAGTATTGAAGTAAGGGATCATAACAATAACAGTGGGTTGGGTCGTGAGATATTTTACTTGATATTCACCATGACCAGTAGCAATAAAGTGAGTATGAAAGAGAGACTCATCAAAATTCATGGGATTGAAATCTAAAGTCTGTAAGTTATCATCAGTGAGCTCAAAAATATTAATGACATTATCATCAAAATCATCAGTCTCTACATAGAATTATTGTTCATACTTTTCTAGGAGCTTGGCTCTAGAGGTGAAAGGGGTATGGGAGGATATGGTAGGAGAGATGATATCGGTAGAGGGGGATTGAGTATGTTAGTGTGAGTGGTATTTTTCATCTTTTATTCATTAATTGGGTGAATTTCCACCTCACAAGGTGATTCATCTGACTTAGGTGAATCATAGGTCCGTAGGTGTCATTAGGAGTTATATGACAGATTATGTCATAAATTTTGTCATATGTGTCACTATGCATCATACTGGAGTTACATTCCATTTCTAGAATGTAACTCCTCTTCTCCCTTGTGGAGGTATGATGGGTCTTACGTTGGAAGTTACCTAACACTCCTATTTATACCTTTTCATTTTGACCTATTAGTATGAGTAGACCTTTTTTCTTTGCATGCACATTCTTGTTATTGAATTTTTGCTTTCATCTTGAAGTTACTTCACATCTCGATTCAACTGCAACTTCTTTGATGTGCATGTATTCCTTCTTTATCCTAATGCTTCCTCACTCTCACATGGTATCAAAGCTCGTGGTTTGGAATCATGTCATGTGTTACGGTTGTTACTTACTACTCTTTGTTTTATGATTTTGTTAGTTTAATGTGCAAGTTCTTTAATCTTTTACCTTGTGCTTTACTTGAATATTTTAGGTCCTTTATGCTTGGGTAGTGTGCATTGTCTTGTCTATTTTATAGGTGCTTTTTATGTAGGTTTAGCAAAAATTACATGTTTAAATTCATTGGGAGTTGTGAATTTTTTGTCTTAAGGCTCAACTCGGCCCCAACCCATTGAGATAGGAACCGAGTTGGCCGACCTAGCTCACCCCTCTATCATTGCTTATACACCTAGAGATCATTCTTCACCTTTGAAATAGCTTGACACAACCATATTTACTCCCTTGCCTCACTCACATTATTCCTCTTCTTTGTAACTCACCTTGGCTCATCGGCCTCTACTCCCTTCCTTGCAACGCCCAACTTGCCTGACCTACTTATGCATTGTTTTGTCTCTAGAGCTTAGCCTTTTGTGTTTTCCTTGGCTCTTAAATCATTTTCCCTAGATTGTGTCTTTATTTCTCTTGTGTATGGTCCACCTCTTATGTTGCTTTGGTTATGTGTGTTGGTTCATCATTTTATCCTCCTCTGTGTCAATCATGGATTATTCATCATGTCCTCTGCATTTTCCTCTACCTTGCCACGTTCGCTTCATCCCTATCTGTCACCCGCCATTGGAGCTCAAATGTGTCACATCCATTTTTCTTGCATTGGATTTTCCCTGGGATGTTACATCTCCCACTCACCTGAGCCATTATTTTTCTAACTCACCACATGGAATTTTCCTCAACTTGTCCATGCTTAGAACCTTCAAATCTCATCATTGAGATTCCTACCCCTGATTTGCTCGCCATCTGCCACATAAAGGTATCTCTATCAGCCAGCTCCTCATTTGTTTTACCCCAACCTTAGCACATGGAACTCAAACCCTATAGCTCACCCCGATGCCCTGCTTGGTAGTAACTTGACACGTAGAACTCGAACCCTGCAACTCACCTTGACTCCCAACTCAATTTGTAGTTGCTTTCTTCAATAAACTCAGTTTCCACCAACTCTAAAATTATCCAGTCAGCCCTTCCCCCTTCCAAAAAGGTAACAAAAATTCCCAGTTTTTTTAATTTAATTAATCCTAACTTAAATTAAGAAAACATTTAATTCTAAAGGGAAAAGCTATCTCTTTTTTAGATTTTTAAAAATAGGGTTATTGGGTTTTTCTTAGCCCCTTCCTTTTCTGGTTGTCATTGTAAGCGTTCTTCTTCACTTGTGGGTTAGTGAGCACATCCACCACAATATTGCGGTAGTAGAGCCTCATTCTCATCATTCCCTTATTTTTTTGATTTTGTGCTTATTTCCATGATTCATTACGCATATCTGAGCTTCTTATGATCTCCACACTTGTGCGATATTTCGTCAATTATAAGGTGAGTGACCAACTACTTCACATCGCACAAGCACTTGGGTATAATTAACGTGCTAATTATTAAGTGCCGCAATCAGGGGGTGTTTATTTTGTGTGGTTCTTTTTTTTCACCATCTTTTTTTTCTCACTCTTATATGTTATGGATCTCAATTCGGTTCCTTTGTTTACCCCATTTAACTATCATGAATGGGAAGATGTTGTAACTCCCACCTTTCGAAAACATAAACTTTATCGTATAATAATGGGTTTGCAAGATGAACCAATAAATGTTGTAGAGAAAGGTTTTTTATGCTTTTATGCGTCACCAGACCTATGCTTTCATACTACTTCATCTAAAACACCTAAGGAAGTTTGGGATGCCTTAGAAAAACTTTTTGGGAAACAAGATGAAATGGGATGACATGAACTATAAAATGAGTTGATTGGTCTCAGCCCTAGTAGTTTTGACACCCTTTAAGACTTCTTCACCAAGTTTAAATCTATACGATTACAACTGAAAAATTTTGGAATTGAAAAAAGGACTCATAGCTCATTTTTTCTATCCTTGTCAAACTTGATCCTAACTAGTCTATTTTTTTCTCTACCTTCCATGAAAAAAAAGGTAATTGGTGTAATTTGGACTATGCCCTCCTTTGATGAGTTTATTTTTGATTTGATTAGGGAACATGATAAGCTAATTCAAATGGGTACTCTAAAATCCACAAAAGAAACAAAAGAAACAGAACTACAAGGATCAAAACAAAATAACAGAACAACAAGGATCATGAGAACAAAAAGGACTAATCCACCACCAAATATAACTCTTCATCTTCCTATTCTAATTCTAAACCTCCCAAATAATAGATCAAATGTGGGTAGTGCACTGGTAGACAGGATGAAGGAAAAAAAAATTAAAAGAAGATTGACTTTCTCACGAGTCTTCTTGAGAAGAACAACATAAGAGTTCCTGATTCTCTCAAACCATATTCATTAACTCACGAATGTTCTAAGGAAAAAGACATTGGAAAGGGGAAAGGGGAAGAGAAAGATAAAGAAAAATAATCAACTAAGGAAAAAACAAAGGGAAGAGCTTTAGTTGCAGTTGTGTCATCTACTCCTACATGGGTTATTGATTCGGATGCATTTTATCATATGGCCTCGTCAGACATAGAGTTTGCTTCATTAGAGCCATGTGACATGCATTATATTCAGCTAGGTAACGACACTTATACTCCAGTTTTTGGGCGAGGGTTTGTTAAAGTGAATGGTGAAACATTCAACAATGTGTTTAATATTCGTTCATTTATAACTAATATCCTATCAATTTATTATATTACTCACCTTATTAAGGGCATGTGGGTTGAGTTCACTCCAGATTCTATTTATGTCATAAATCTACACAGTGACACTATCATTACAGTTGGTACAGTTGATCATCAAATCAGCTTTACTCATTTTCTCACTTTGTTCCTCCTTCAGGTTCTTCATCTGAATCACATGGACTTGATGATATTTTTGAGCTTGAGCACACTTCCAATGATGATGGCTTCTCTTCTAGCATGGTTGATTTCCATAGTGATGGGGACCCACGTCCACCATTCAATTATCACCTACCAAATATTAAGGAGTTATTTCTTGATCCACCTACTTATGGTCCACTAAAGACTTTTCAGGGAGTAGGGACTTTGATTTAGGACTCATCGGACATCGAGAACTCTATTTATATAGAGTTACAAGACATTCCATGTTCCTTCTTTGTCGTTGCTTCGAATACACCATCCTTTCATGGAGTAGTTGGCACTTCTACCTCACATATGGAGCATCATTTCTTGGATGGGAACAACACCTTGTCACTCCAGAGACCTTCTTCTTCTTCACTTGGTATAAGGTGGCTTCCAACAGGTTTATCTTCTTGGGAGGCTAGATAGCGTTCTTCTTCTTCTCATCTTCTTCTTGTAGAAATATTGCAGTTTGTACATGGAGACATTATCATACCTTTAGTTTTAAGGACCAATTTGACACATTTTTTATAGTTTTTTTAGGGGAGTCTTTTATCTCTTATAAGTGGATGTTTTCCCACTTAGTTTTCCTCCATTACTTGAGATCTTTATTGTACATGGGTACCTCGTCATGCGTAGTGGTTGAGACCCATTTCTTTGTCTTGTCTAACTTGCCTTGCCTCATCCTAAGTTGTGATGAAGGGGGTGTTAGTGTGAGTGGTATTTTTCATCTTTTATTCATTAATTAGGTGAATTTACATTTCACAAGATGAGTCATCTCACTTAGGTGAGATCATATGTCATTAGGTGTCATTAGGAGTTATATAACAAATTTTGGCATAGAATTTATCATGTGTGTCAATGTGTGTCATACAGGAGTTACATTCCATTTCTATAACGTAACTCCTCTTCTCCCTTATGGAAGAATGATGGGTATTGCATTGGGAGTTACATAAAACTCCTATTTGTACCTTTTCATTTTGATTTATGAGTATGAGTAGACATATTTTTTGTACATGCACATTCTTGTGATTGAATTCTTTCTTTCAGCTTGGAGCTACTTCATGTCTTAGTTTAAGTGTAACTTCTTTTATGTGCATGTATTCCTTGTTGATCATTGTGCTTCCTCAATCTCACAGAATAGAGGAAGTGACAAAAGGTGGAGGAATGTGAGTAGAATTACTAGACTCCCCGACATCATATGTGGTAAAAGGTATGAGTTAATTTAATATAAATTTGCATTAAATATAATTACATAGCAACTACTATAATAAATGACATGCAAATGATAGAACAAAGTGATGCACAAGCAACATGCATGCAATGATGTGAAACCCTAATAAAATGAGAGGGAAAAGTGACTTAGTTGATTCTGTGTGATGTGGGAGTGATTTGGATTGAGTATATGCTAGAATAGGCTGGAAACAACATCCATAAAGGCTCTGATGAAGATTCAAAAGTGTAGAAATCATGAATGAAAAAAACATCCATGAGAGGACACTAACATCAGATGATAGTGTCCGATATGGGCACTAGTGTCCGCTTAGACACTCAAGTTCTACATTTTTCTAGGTTGGAAGGTATTCACTCCAACTTCGATTGTTAGGAGTTGCTGATCACACTTGTAACCTGCAAAATAAATGTATACCTACACATGTCCACAAACCACATCAAATATAATACAAAAGGATTTAGAATGTGGAGTTATGACTAAACCCTAGCGGTTACTCCAAAGAGTGAAATTACAACTGAGATTGCTGCACTACATTTTAGACTCCATGTAGTTCTGTGTGAGAGTGTGTGTAATGATTCCTTAGGATGCCCTTGTGCAAGTTGTACATAGTGATAGTGGGACTAGATCTATAATGTAGCAAATGTATATAATATGTGGGATGGAATAGAATAGACTTCCCCTTCCTATGTTGTGCATGTAGAAGTGATGCAACCCTTGTCCCTTAAGTGAATGTGCTAGATGGATGATTTGTAATGTTCCTTTGTGCCTTTGAATGCAAGACTTAGGTGATGAGTAGATAATGCTTAGTGCTTGGCCATTTCATTTTGAAAACATAACTATGTATTTATATGATTCCCTTGTTTGAATTTTGTAATTGACAAACTAGAAGCTTGACCCATAAGTAGTAAAAAGTAATCAAGAAGTGAAAGAGGTCCAAAAAGGATAAGAAAAAGGTAAAGAGGGACATCAATTCCTAGAAGGACAAGAGTGCCTAGCTCTAGTGTCCCAACTGGGTGCTAGTGTTCTAACTGGGTACTAGTGTCTGAGGCCATAGAAAAATAAAACAATCAAATGTTGGGAAGATTGCAAGATGTATTAATTCGAATAAAAGTGCAGAAGACAAAGAAAAAGGCCAAATAGAGTTGTCAATTACTAGTTTTCTTACTTAGGAATCATGTAAATGCTAACATGCTTTTAGGACCTAGAAATGTACCCAAATGCATAAATTTTGTGTCTACATTTTTCCCCCACTTTATGCTATTGAGTGAATACTCGATAGTCATAAAGTATATAGAAGATGTGTACCTTTTAACCTTGTAGAGAAGTGTGTAGCCGATGGCATGCCGAGTGGACAAGTGAAGCGTGAAGTGATCATAATGTGAAGCGTGGAAGACTAGGAAAGGGAGGTAGACCCTAGGGGTAAAGTGTATGTCATACTATGTGCTGTTGGAACTTGTGCTTCAATTATGTAAGCTTCTCCTTGTTGTGTATTAAGGATAGACCTGCAAAAGAAGAGCGAAAGAGTATTCAAAGCCTATGTATATGAAAAATCAAAGTAAAGTATGTATAAATAAGTAAAAGTATGTAAAGTATGTAAAAGGAAAGTGTGTAATGTATGATGTATAAGAGTGTAAATACTAATTTTGGATAGTTTATTACCAGATGTCTAGGTGATCTCACGCAAATGTTGTGAAGGGTGAGTTTTTTGGGAGATCTCATGCCAAGGGTGAGTTTTTTAGGGTGATCTCACACCAAGTGTGAGTTTTTTGGGTGATCTCATGCCAAGGAGAAGAGTGTTGGGGAGAGAGGTCTAGATTTTCTCTCCTTCTATGACTGCATCCCAAAGTACCACTATAGATGGCACGTTCAAATTTTTTTCAATTGTTTTGATTTGTTTCTGATTGTAACTTATAGATGCATTTGTAACTGGAGGCAAGTGCCTACTACTGATAGAATTGATCTTAAAACTACTGTGAGTAAACTGTTGATACTGAGAAATTGACTATTTTCCCCTAGGACATTAGCCCATGGGGGAACCACTGCTACTTTCCAGGTTTGGGAACTAGTGTTTTTCTCTGTTTAGTACCCAAGTATGATTCTGGGCCAATTTGTAACTGTGTTCATGTGTAATTCTTGTATTGTTCTATGTTGTATGTGCTAAAGCTCTGAGTTGTTGTAGGGGTGATTTTATTCACCCAATAGATGCCCCCCTCATTTGGGTACATGCGACAAATAGTAGGAGCATGTGGTGCAAAGGAGAGAACTAAGGACTGATACATGATCTGATAAGGGATACCTGCAGGGGGTATGGGATGTACATGGTAGAAACTCATGCACATGAAAAAAGACAGGCTAGTAACAAGTGTTATTATAAAAGCTAGCATGCAATAGAAAATAATGTAATAAGCAACTAAGAAGACAAGATGGACCACGAAAAAGTGGGTTTCAAACATGGGACATCACTCACAATGTCACAAGACAATCAGGGCCGAAGTGGCCAAAAACATACAATGATCAAACAAGACATAGTAGCATAACCCAAACAATAATATACAAATCAATAGAAAACAAGATGTGTCAGATAACCATGGTTGTATATAGTCATGCAAGGACAAATGCTACACATGAAGCACCCATTAGCATGTTAGAAAGATAAATATGTCAAAGCATGTATAGATCAACGAAAAGGAAGTGGTAATGGGAAAAGTAGTAAATAATATATCAATAGAACCTGTAGTGTGTAGACGAGAATAGTAAAAAAGGTAGATTCCCCCAGGAGCCTCAGTGGGACTGGTAAAGAGGTGTGTCGAGCATCATACATCATGTGTGAACTTTGTAATAGATCTTGCATTCACCCCAAGATACCAAGTGAACACACATGTGTATATAGAAAAAGATAATGACATACTAGGAATCCATATCTAGCATAATAAGCAAAGTGCAACATGTAAGTAGTATAAGATGAACAAGAGTAAATGTAACCAAGATATGCAAATCTTATATGAATGTGATGGTGTGCTATGCAAAATGTGAAGATGGGAGAAGTTGTGTTGCCCCCCACCATATGTGTGTGAGATGAGGTTCATTAATAGAAACCCTCAACAGTCAAGAATGAACCATAAAACAAGAGTGTGTCATCGGGTAATGAAGTAAGGTGATGCATTTGAAAGAGAGTGTTAAGGGCTAGGAAATATGTATCATGAAGTAATGAGTGTAAAGTTTAAATGGTGTGAAGCTCATAAAAGAAGTGATCAAACAGTCAAGTGTGAACCACATCACGAGAGTGGATCATCGGGTAATGAGTGTATTACATGAAATTATATGTTAGAAAGATATATTGTGAAGCATAGAGTGTGAAGTGTAGATGCTAGGTTTATAATGAAGTGTGCCCTCAACAGTCAAGCATGAAATGTACAAGAGTGCATCATTGGGTAAGCATGTGTTTGAGATTGTAAGCTAGGAAAAATTTACCTGAAGCATGGAACCTGAAGTGTAAAAAAGGAGCTAAGAGTAAGCAATGTATCCAGGCCTAATGATGGAGAAGGGGAAGAAAGTGTGATGCCCCCTAAGGGTGTATATCAGGAGCTACTAGAACTAGATGTGATCATCATGAGTAAGAATAACTAGAGCATGTATATTACATGAAAGAATGTATACCATATATAAAGAGTAGTATGTGTACCATGAGTAGAAGGATCTATAAGTAAGCATGAGTAATAAAACATGTATGAAGTAGCATAGGATCATAGACAGATGTAGTAAGGTGTGTTCATAGTGTAGATAACATAAAGTGTTGCTATAAATTTTGACATGAAGTGAAAAATAAGAGATGTGTGTATGAGTAATATTGATAATAACTACGGATTAGAATGTGTGACTATGATGGGGGGATTTTGATGCCCCCAAGTGTGAAGGTGATGGAGATCTATTTGAGGAAGGAAGAGAGACCATGCCATGGTGGCAGATGTGGAAATGTGTCAAGAGTATCAGTATTAGTGTTAGGAGGATTAAATTTGCCAAAGTAATATGTAACATTCATAACATATGGGAATTTATTTTTTGTGATGGTGAGTATGTGAAATAGTGTAAACCTCAAGGAGGAGTTGTGGCGGGAATAAAAGGAGCTAGAGGAGGGAGATACCCGATGTTCAAGTCTAGTGGATTATGTGGCAATGGAAAGATGCTCTTTGAACTCCTTTTGCATATTTTCCTAATCTGGTGCAAATCAAACTATAATGAATCATATATTGATATCTAGGACCATACTTTTTAAAATTAGGAGGAGGGGTGGTTAAAGTAGGGGCTTGAGGTGAATGATCAATAATGTTACAAAAGGAAAATGGGGAGGGATTTTCCAAGGCCTCATAGACCACACCTTGGTATAGGAATTTAATACACGCGTGAAGGGTTGAAGGGACTGCATGAATGCCATGGATCTAAGGCCGTCTGAGGAGAATATTATAATTAATATTGTCAAGCATTGCATGGAATAGGATGGACAAATTGCATGTCCCAACAATAGTGCGAAGTGTGATTGTACCTAAGACCTTTTTAGGAATATTGTCAAAGCCACAAATACAAATAGATGAGGGCGTTAAGGATGCTTCAGAAAGGACCAAGTTACTAAAGGCATGGTAGATGAAAAATGCTAAGGTCGGAGACTTTATCAACTAAATCTTGTTTAACCCCTATTTTATTAATTTTAACTTGGAGTATAAAGGCGTGGATCATTATCTAAAACAACTTGAGAAGTATTTTCAGCAGAAGTAAAAGTAATATGTTATTTGTTAAAAGAGAGTGACGTAGTAAGTCTATGTGGTAAATGTATTTAGGAGAGGCATTAGGATGAAAATAAGTATTAGAAAAAATATTGAATTTTATTTTCACATTTAGGATTGGCCTGCAAAAATTCAGGGAGGGAGACACTCATGTTGGTAAAAAATGACAAGAAAGAAGGAACTAATAGTGTGTGAATTCGGGTTCACCAAATGATTTAATATAAATTGAATTAAATATTTATGTCAGAGTAACTAATGTGATAAATTATATATAAATGCTAATATACAGTAAGACGCAAGCTAAATAAGCATGCAACAATGTGAAACCCTAAGCAAATGAGAGGGAAAAGTGACTTAGCTGATTTTGTGTGATTCAGGAGTGATATGGACTAAGTATCTACATGGAATAGGCTGTAAACAATGCTGTAAAGTCTTGTTGAAGATTCAGAAGTGAAAAAATATGAAGGACAAAAATATCCATAGGAGGACAGTAGTGGCGGGCACTAGTGTCCAATATTGGGCGCTAGTGTCCACTTTGATGCTCAGGTTATGAATTTTTCTAGGTCAGAAGTTCTTCAATCCAATATTTATTTTTTCACTCCGACTTTGTCTGTTAGGGTTCCGATTGCACCTGTAACCTACGAAACAAATGTCTACCTGCACATGTCCACAAACCACATCACATATAATAAAAAAGATGCAAAATGTGGAGTCGGATTGACCTCGATGGTCACCTAAAGAGTGAAATTATGACCGACGCGTTGCACTAAATCTCAGACTCCATGTAGTTATATGTGAAATTATGTGTAATGATGCCCTAATATGTCATTGTGTAAGTTACATAGCGATAACAAGCTAGATCTAGAATGTAGCAAATGCATAGAATGAGTGAGATAGAATAGAATAGACTTCCCTTCCTATGTTGTGTATGCAGAAGTGATGCAATCCTTGTCCCTTGAATGAATGTGCTACATGGATGTTTTGTATTGCTCTTGTACCTTTGAATAGAATCATAGGTGATGATAGATAATGCTAGTGTTTAGCCTTTCATAACTATGTATTTATATGATTACCTTGTTTGAATTTCGTAATTAACAACTAGAAGGTCGTCCCAAAGTAGTAAAAAGTAATCAAGAAGCAAAAGGAGACCAAAAAGGATAAGAAAAAGGTAAAGGATAGGAGCACCCAGGAGGATAGGAGACCCTAGCTTTATTGTCCCAACTGGGAACTAGTGTTTGAGGCCATAGAAAAATAAAACATTCAAATATTGGCAAGAGTGCAAGATTTATAAGGCCAATGAAAGTGAAAAAGACAAATCAAAAGACCAAAGGGAGATGTCAATTACTAGTTTTCTCGCTTATGAATCATATTTTTGCTAGCATGATTTTCGGACCTAGAAATGTACCCAAGTGCATAGATTTTGTGCCTACGAGAGTGAATAGGTTCGGATGGGGGAATGACCATAGAGGTAGCAGAGTTCATTGCGGAAATACTTGAATGGTTCAAGATCAACGGTAATAGTATGTTCCAAGTCATCAAAGATAAACTTTATACGATGATGGACAGAAGAAGGAACAACTTGCATAACATGGATCAAAGGTTGACCAAGGAGCAGATTGTATTGCAATGGGTCATCTATGACATAAAATTTGGGTGTGAAGAGTGTGGGGTCCTACTTATAACTCTAAAGTGATGGTAATATTGCATGCACGAGTAGTGGTATCATAGCCATAGATAACAGTAATGAAATTTTCAATTACACTATGAGGAATGTGGAGTTGGGCAAGTAGTTATAAAGGAAAAATATTCAATGCAGAGCCATTATCGATAAGTAAATGCTTAATGTGAAAATCCTTAATGTGAGCCATGATGAGAAGAAGAAGAGAATCAATAAAAGACTTGGGAGTAATTTCCTCACTAAAAAGTGATAGAATTGGTGATATGCTTGAAATAATCCATGAGATGGGAAAAAGCTACTGGAGGGTCATCATTTTGGATTTAAATAAAGTGAAGGGTACCCTCTAAGGTATGACAGAAATCAGGAGTTTGGAACAATAGATCAAAGAGAGATATCTTAGTTGGGGTATTCTTTAATTGTTCGATGATATCATAGGTTTTAGATGGAGCAAGAATTTGAGGAAGTCGTATACTAAGAGGAGGAGGAACATAGGTACGAAGCTGCAAAGGGGCCTTATTGTGGCCGGTGGTGACAACATTGATAAAGGGAATGACAGAGGCATTTATGTAGTGAGGTGGATGTTGTGTAGTAACAAGAATGTATTCAAAGAAGACGATGTCAAGGGAATAGATAAAGGTAGGGATGAAACTAGAAGTTTTAGCCATGATCTCAGAAGAAGAAAAGGGAAATGGATTTCGAGGCATGGACATAATATTAGGTTTACCAAATGATTTGATCAAATTAAATCTTAATATAAGGGTATTGTTGATTAAATGGATATTACCATATTCAATTAAGATCATGTAAAGGAAATGCAAAAAAGAGTGATATATAGGGTTTAGAGAATGACTTAGTTTGTCACCACATGTCTGGACTGATGAACAAGTTGGAAAGCTAGATTTTGAACTGTATTAGATTTGTGTATGATTATGGAAAGTGACGATCTCAGGGACAATATCACTTGGAAGGGGACAGGGCCGCCTAGGTGCTAACGTCTATTCTTGTCATTGATATCTGCAAAAGTGCAAGATAAACCCTAGATACATGCAAAGTACTCAAGCACGTGTTAGATGAATAAAATAATGCATATGCTTGAGTCGAATAGACCTAGATGGCCACCCCAATGTGATTGTCATTGAGTGTTGCACTACACTCTAGACTCTATGTAGTTCTTACGTGTGTGTGGTTAAAATAGTGTCCCTTCAGCTAGGATGCCCTAGTGCCACTCACAAAAAAAATAGTGGGCTATAACTAATTTGTCCCAAATGTAATGTGTGGTATGGAATTTAGAATAAACCCTCTTATACAATGAAGTATGCAGTCTGAAAATATAATCCTTGATGGAGTAAATGGAAAATATTAGCTCCTTGTAATAGTATATGCCTCTTGAATGTTTGGCCTCCTACTGAGGTTAAATAAGACATGTATACATATGATACATTTGCTTAAGTTTCTCCATTAACAAGTAAAAGGACAACTAAGGGTGATAAAATAAAATAATAAAGAACTAACGTTTGAAAGATGAGAGAAAGAGATAAAGAGGAAAAAGGCACCCAAAGGGGACAATAGCGTTTGGGATTTCATGTCCCTAATGGGCGGTCCTATATAGAGTGTTAGAAAGATAAGACATTGAAATCAAAGCTAAGTAAGATGTCGGCTAGTGTGCAAAATTATAATTTTTCAATTAGAAACAACAAGCAATAAAGATGAAAAGGAAAAAAGCAATCTTAAAGCAATGTAAAGAGGTGTTAATGAGTAGTTCTATTGCTTAGGAATCATGCATATAAATTAAGTATTTAGAGGCTACATGTACATAGTAAGTACGTGATTTAGTGACTACGCTCCACTTAAAAGTCTTTTCTTTTAGTATAAAGATTTTGTGTCCAAGGGACAAAGTACAGGACCCGTGGAAGGATCCACATTGTTGGGTTGAAACAAACATCTTTAATTGTGTTGATATGCATAAGGATGGTCCATCATATGTGTGCACTTAAAAATCAAATAAACACATTGTTAATAATAGATACCATGTTTCACATACATGTGAAATATTATTTGAAATAAATAATTCCTTCAAGGGTAAGAAATTCTCATGAAACATTTCAAGTTATAATGAAGCATTTTTTTGGAAGCTAGTTCCAAAATTTATTGATCATTTTGTGGTTTGAAGTTTTTCAATGCATTATTCTATGTATTCCACAGTTAAGACTCACCTCACATATTTGCTTTGTGGAAATTGATTTGCTGCCATTAAATAGATATTAGCCTTTCATGGGGCTTATGATCAAAGGGCTTTAAGTCACACTTGTCTAACTGCTTCACCAAATTTCATACCCGCAATGAACTGCCACTTCAATTTGAAAAAAAACATGCAGTCTTCCCTTATTGTCCCATGTGTCGTATTTTAATACCTTCCCTCATAATTGAAACCCCTTCGTAGTGTGAATTTTATGAACTGGAAAGGACCCCCTAAAACTCCTATAGTAATCCATGAAATTATGAAACTATGAATTAATTAAATAGTGAAAAGGTGTGTTGGTTGTAACTAACCCTTGGATTATTTTAAAAGGGGTGATCACCCAATGGATGAGGGGAAGAAAAGGGGAATTGAAATAAGAATTATATGTTGGGAACCTTAAGAGTGGAGAGTCTAGAGCAAGTACCTTGCGAGTGAGACGAGGTATAAAAAGTGGATCCAACTGGGGGTACAAAGTACACCTTATATGTCCTTACCTATGGTTAGATAATTGTTGTGGATGTGTTCATGATACATATTCCTCTTTTCGTGTAAGTGTGATTATGTTGGAGTGTTTATACTCAACAAGGTTGTATAGCCATCCATTGAATACCCTCTAGATATTTACTCAAACCTCTTGATATTAATGAAATAAAAAGCTTTAATGTTTATTTTGTAACTCTATTTTTCTTTTCTTTACAAGTATATGTGTAAATTGCTAATTTAATCATTATATACATAATTGATCATAATACTTCTAGATTTACTTTTTATCATGATTTTAAGCACTATACAAATATATCACCTTCCGGGAATATTGGTCATGACATTTGAACATGTGAATGAGAATTTAACATGTGAAATTATGAATTAATGAAATAGTGAAAGGGTGTATTGGTTGTAACTACCATGTGGATTATTATAAAAGGGGTGATCACCTGATGGAGGAGGGGAAGAAAAGGGGAATTGAAATAAGAATTATATTTTGGGATCCTTAAGAGTAAAGAACCTAGAGAATGTACATTGTGGGTGAGATGGGGTGCACAGAGTGATTGGGGGTACATAGTACACCTCAGATGTCCCTAACTAGAGTTAGATAATTTTTCTACACGTGATCATGATAAATATTCCTCATTTTACACAAGTGTGACCATATTGGAGTGCTTATACTCAAAAGGGTTATATAGTCATCCATCTAAGACCCTCTAGATATGTGTAGACACTAAATCATGCACTTGGGTACATTTCTAGGTCTTTAAAGCATGATAACATTTACATGATTCCTAAGCAAGAACATTAGTGGTTGACAACAATATTTGGTCTCTTTGCTTTGTTTATTATTTCTCTATTTGGCCTTACACACCCTACAACCTAGTCATAATTTTTCTAATTTATCTTTTATGGCTTTAGACACCAACACCCAGGTGTCCCTGTCTCCCCTGGGTGTCCCTGACCCTTTTTCAACTTACTCGTTACTTTTGGGTCTGTCGACATTAAATTTTTCCTCCGTAATTTCTATTTTATTAATGTATGTATTAGGAATAGGATGGTGTTAAGTATAATTAGTAGTGGCGTCCAATAGAAGATAACGGCGCCGTTAGTACGGTGCCACCAATAATATAGAGTACGATAACAGTCAAAGTACAATAGGAATGTTGTAAAAAGTAAATATTTGTCGTAAGTGGTCCGATAATGTTAAAATGTCAAAGTTGGGATAAGTAGAGAAGTAGGGTCTACATGATTAGGAATTAGAAATATTATATTTGTAATAAGGATAAAGAGTGATGTCATAAATATTTTGTATATTTTATTTGTGGAAAAGTCTAAAAAGGTGGAACCCATGTGAGATGATAAGGTTTATCTTATCTTAGAAGATAAGCCTACATGTAAAGGCAAGAGTTTATGCATGGAATATGATTGGCCGGAAGAGATTTCCTATCCTATCTTAGAGATAAAGTGGATAAGCCTGAATTCCTATAAATAAAGAGGCCACCCCCCCTCATTTAGCATAGAGAGAAGTAGTGAGAAATATTGTATGAGTAAGTGTGTAAAGGAAGCCATCATTTTGAAGGTGTGTTAAAGGAGCCATTAAGAGGTGTAATTGTAAAGATTCTCCCATAGTTATTGTTTTAAGGCAAGTGAAGTTAATAACACCTGAAGAACCTCATGGGTGAGATTGTAACAATTTCATGTTGATATTATAATTTACACTGATATTTCAGATTTATCATTATTCCTTCTTATCATAGTTCTATGGTATTATTGTGTTATGTTTGTTGTTGTGTTTCTAGATTACATCCACCAAACTAAGAGTTGTGCATTAGTTAATAATCATAGCACGAGGAGTTCCTGGTGAAGAATAATTATAGTGCCGGATTGGTGTTGACATTTTGGTTCCGTTGCCAGGACCATTCCTCGTTGGTGGATTTTCTAGAGAGATATTCCCACTTAGTCAAAAAATATTTGGAGGGTAACCTTTTTTTTACTACGCATAGGAGTTACCATGGTAAAGTCACTTTTACCATGAATAGTATTTATCACAGTAACTTTACTTTTTATCGTGAATAGTATTTACCACAGTAACTTCATTTTTTACCGTGAATAGTGTTTACCCCGGTAACTTCATTTTTACCGTAAATAGTGTTTACCACAATAAAGTCAGTTTTTACCACAGTAAGTCAAGTTTTACCATAGTTTACCGTGGTCATTTCTATTTTCTATTATAGTGATTCCAATTATTTGTGCACATAAGTCTTGTTGATTGTACTTGTGGGTTGGTATTTCACTGTGGTTACTTTTGGAAATGGGAAAAATTCCTATTTTTTCAGCCCAATCTAATGAAGATGTTTCCTCTTTCATTCAAGAGTTTAAACGATCTTATATTTGTAATGGCCTTATAATAAGGGAACAATGGACTGAATTTTTTCCTACCTTTTTGAATGGTTCAGCCCTTCGGTGGTTTGAAATACTAGGTGATAATGTGAAAAACTCATGGGATTTATTAGCTGAAAGTTTTCTTGAAGAATTTGGTAAAAAAACAAAAATATGTAGATCTCATGATCGATATCACAAAGCTAGCCCAAGGAGAGAAGGAGAAGATAAGGGATTATCATGCTCGTGTTCTAGAGCTAAGGAGGAAGCTTAATGCCCATATCCGGAAGAAAGGATTAGCGGATGGGTTGATGAATGGTGTGGATAATATCCTCTGTAAGCACTTCATTCTTGGGATGAAGACAGAGATCAGACAAAGAGTGAAGTATGACTGCCCAGCTACCACTGAACAAGCAAAGGGAGATTGCAAAAAGGCAAAAATAAATCATGGAAGAGGAGCCCAAAGAAATTTTTGCTAAAGTAGAGCCTACACCAACACCTTTGGTCTAGAATCCACAACCACTCTCGATGAGCACAAATCCTTCTCCTAGTACATCTACTGAGTATGAAGATCTGCTCAGAAAGATGGGACAGTTAACTATTATTATTCTTCAAGAAAAAGAATTTAGCTCTCAAGTAGGAGATAGAGGTCTAAAAAGAAATATTTCTGAAGTTGTATGTTATGGTTGCTATAAAAAGGCTCATTATAAGTATAATTGTCCAGATAGAGATTTCTACATCTATTACAAGGAGATAATGATAAAGGGAAAACACCTGTGAATTCTTTTGATGTAGTAGATAAGAGCATAAATAATGAAGTAGATGTGTTTGTAACAAAAGGAAATAAAGAAAAAGATAATCAAGATGGAAATGATCCTAAGAAGATGAAAGGAGAAAATAATAAGAAACATAGGAGAAGAAAGTTGGGTGTGCAGGATTTTCTAATTTCACAGGGGCAAAGACCATACTCCATCTTGGAAGATCTGTCTAAAAGGCATGCAAATATTACATATGGTGAACTCTTGGCTATGTCTTTTAAGAAGAGGTGGGAGCTATGAAGTGGAATCAATGCTTAACAAAGGAAGGAGGTTGAGGTTCCTGTTTTGGAGGCAGAGGCAGATCCCTATGCTCCACAAGCTAACGTATTATGTAATGGTATTTCAATTCATGATGTCTTAGTTGATGGAGGTGCTGCAGTTAATGTAATGACTGAGTCTGTAATGAATATTTTGGGTTTAAAAATTGATCACCCTTCAACACTTCTGTTAAAGTCATTAAATAAGGGAAAAACTAAACTAGAAGGTGTAGTTTCAAATGTGGAAATATCTGTTATGGGTGTTCTATGTGTGGTAGACTTTCAGGTGATGAAAAATGGTACTATTGCATACCCAATGTTGCTGGGAAGACCATGGCTAAGGAGAGTTCATACAAGAAACTACTGGAATGAAGGCTTCATGACACTTGGATGTGGTAGAGAGAGGGTGAAGATAAATGTGATCCCTCGACATCATAAGGTAGAACTTGTGGATTTAAGTGATGAAACTGATGATTGTACATCCTATGATTACTCTAGTACCAGTGAAGTGGACATTGAATATGAAGAAAGTGAGGTTGATGTTTCAGTCAAGGATATCCTTCCAATCACACTGACTCATAACCCCATAAAATTATCTAAAGAAGAAGTTGATGATCATCTCCAACAAATAAATATTGGTGATGCTATGAAGGAGAGTGAGAAGGAATCCTACCTCCAACTCTTTCGAAGGTACATACACCTATTCACTTTTGATTATAAGGAACTCCATTAAGTAAATTGGGTAGAACATTCTATTGAGCTGGTAGATAGTGCTAATCTCATAAAGCAAATACCATATAGAATGAATCCTAATTTTTCCAAGACTGTAAAAGAAGAAATTGATAAGTTGCTTGATGCAGGATTCATATTTGCTGTGGAGAATTCAGTATGGGTTTCTCCCATTGTGATATCAATAAAAAATAATGGGAAGCTACGCATTTGTGTTGATTACAGAAAGCTTAATAAGGTAACAAAGAAGGATCATTACCCTCTTCCATTCTCATTTGAGATCTTGGAAGTTAGTATTAGGCCTGTGTTTGCTATAGTTTTGATGACATGTTTGTTGTGGGTAAAAACATGTTCAGGAAAGTGGAGAAAGATCAGCTCAAGACCACGTTCACCACTCCTTGAGTGAATCCTTTGATTATAGAGTTAGGCCTTTAGGGTTGTGTAATGCTCCAGACAACATTTCAGCGGTATGAGGATAACTTGGGATAGGAAGGAACCCTACAGTTGGGAACTTTATCTCAGGAAGAGTACATTAAGAAGGTATTGGATGAGGTTTGCATCTATGGCAGCAAGATGCTACCACCGGTTGGGACTCCTTTGGCAGGCAACATCTCAGAGGTTATCATGAAGGAGCAGTGTCCTCACTGATAGAGCCTAGGAAAGTGTGTCTTTGGATGTCCTAAAGGTACCTTACTCATCAACAGTTAGGGCATGTTGTAGCCAGAGTATGTTATGATGTGCACTGATCCTGATAAAGTTGCCCAAATGCAAGTATTTACCATTTACTATGGAATAGAAGTATGAGTTGAGATCATTTTTAGGCCATGAGTGATTACTAGGTAAAGAGCATTCATCAAGCATTTCTCAAAGTATTGCACAACCACTAACCTAGTGGATCCTTCGAAGTAGGATGTTGACTTATGAACAAGGAAATAAGGCGCATGGGGACAGCTTTTGTGACTACTGAATGGATCAGACACCTGGTGTCTTCACGTGGTTATGTAAAGATTCCAGAAATGGAGCTGGCCATTCATTGTGTACAGTGAGGCCTTAGGATGCAACAACTAGGTTAGTACTTTGAGCACTGTAGGATGGGACAACAATGAGCTGGATTTCACGACTACAGTTTAGCTTTGGTGAGCTTTGTCAACCACGAGCAGTGCTGAGGTAAATGTATGCTGCCACAGAGGCAAGCAAAGAGATGATTTGGTTATCAATAATTGTTGTGAAGAAGTTGGGGCATAACTTGCTAGGGCAGGAATGTATAGCTGCAAGTGATCAGTCAAAGTGCTATACACCTATTGTCTAAGAAGCTCTAACTTTCCACTCCAGGGACGATAGCATATATAGTTGAGATATCACTTGCTATCAGGACAACTTTGGATTTGAAGATTATAGTTGAGGTCAGGAAAGAAGCATGTCATACTAGTCAGATGCACTCTCTGCAGACTATGATGACTAAGGTGGTCATAAGGTGATGATGATGACTTCCCCGATGTAGCATATGTTCAGCCCTGGTTGGCACAATCCCTACGTGAATGACAGTAGATAGGGTTGAGAAGCTTGCTCAGAATGGAAATCAAGTCTCCTAAGTGGTGCCAGATTGTTATGTTTTTGAGAAAGCCTATTACTCATGTTTGAGTGTGGTACACCTTATATGTGTTACACTCAGAGTATTTTTATGGCGAATCCCCGCTTGCCGCTGAGCGGATAGTACAAGAGGGAAGTTCGGACATGATCGAAGCCCCCAAAGCAAATTTTCATGGGTGGTTTATTAACCACAATGGGTACATGGGTAACCGTTATGGGCCCATGGTTTTTTGGTCAACTTAAAGCAAAAAGGATCTTGATATGAACGGTTATCATTGTATCAAACTGCTTAAGCAGTTGTCTATAATTATATGGTCTTATGACATATGATAGATGTACAAGCAAATGGTATTGCAGATGTGTTTTGAATTCGGCTGTGAATTCTGCCCTAGTTTTTTGAGCATGGTCTCCTTTGAAACGGATCTGGGTATTGACATTGAGAGAGTCGGTGGCTTGTAACTAAAATCACGAGCAAAATGAGTATCTTGTAGTGGCCACAAATTATTTAACCAAATTGGGTTGAACCTACGCCCTTGAAAATATCTGTCTCTTTGTTGAAGTGTTAAGGTTCATTTATGTAATGCATTGTCACCAGATTTGAGATCTGTCCATTAGATTTCTATATATTAAATTCTACTGTTGCGACTTCATTAATGAGGTGATAGAAGCCCTAGTCAATAAGTTTTCCCTATTAAGCAACATGAAGGCAACAACATACAAGCCAAGCATAAATGGATAGGTGGAACGAACAAATTTTGTGTTGTGTCAAATTCTAGCAAAAGATGCAGCCTTGCAGGTACATAAACTGGGATATGAAGGCCATTCATGCAACATTGTGGTCATATAGGGCAACATCAAAGTCAGCAACAGCGATATTCCCCATTTCAGTTTGCTTATGGCATTGATCAAGTTCTTCCTATTGAGTTTGATATTCCCACTCATCAGAGTTATGGAAAATGAAAGGATGGATGAAAGTGATTCAGCTAAAAGAAAGGTTGGTACATCTTCATTTTCTAGAGTAAATGAGGGAAATAGCTCAAGGATACAAGCTATAAGAAAGAAAATGAAGCAGAAAGAATACTTTGATCAAAAGATCTGTTGGTCTCCATTTCATGCAAATGACTTGGTTCTAGTATATGATTCCAGATACAAAAAAAGAAGACAGAGAAAATTTCTTCCAAATCTGGAATGAGCCCCTACAAAATAGCAGCTGTGCATGAAAATGGTACGTATTCGACTACCATAGAATTGGATGGTACATCCCATTACAAAATGGGTCAACCATGACAAGTTGAATATTTTCAATAAGCACCAGCTTTGTGATATTTGTCTACTCCGAGGATCTAGTAGAAGCTTAGGAAGGGGGAAGATGTCGACATTAAAATTTTCCTCCGTAATTTCTATTTCATTAATGTATGTATTAGGAATAGGATTTTGTTAAGTATAATTAGTAGTAGCATCCTATAGAATATAACGGCACCATGCTAGTATGATGCCACTAATAATGTATAGTATGGTAATAGTCAAATTACAATAGGAATGTTGTGGTAAAAAGTAAATATTTGTCGTAAGTCAGTCCGGTAATGTTAAAATGTCAAAGTTGGGATAAGTAGAGAAGTAGGGTCTACATGATTATGAATTATTCAATATTATATTTCCCCTAATAAGGACAAGGATTGAAAGTCATAAATATTTTGTGTATTTTATTTGTAAAAAGTCTAAAAATGTGGAACCCATGTGAAATAATAAGGTTTATCTTATCTTAGAAGATAAGCAATCAATACATGTATCAGATTCAAGAGTTTAGGCATGGAATATGATTCCACTCAGAGTCAGATTTCAACATATCCTATCTTAGAGATAAGATGGATAAGCCTGGGAGTTCCTATAAATAAAGAGGCCACCCCCCTCATTTAGTATAGAGAGTTAAGTAGTGAGAAATATTGTATGACCTAAGTGTGTAAAGGAAGCCATCATATTTGGCAGGTGTGTTGAAGAAGCCATCTAACTTGGTGTAATTGTAAAGTTTCTCCCATAGTTATTGCTTCTAAAGGCAAACTGAAGTTAATAACACTTGAAGGAGACCTCATGGGTGGGATTGTAACAATTTCATGTTGATTATTCCTATAATTTACTCTGATATTTCAGATTTATCATTGATTTCTTCTTATCATAGTCTATGGTATTCTTGTGTTATGTTTGTTGTTGTGTTTCCAGATTACATCCACTAAACTAAGAGGCTGTGCATTAGTTGATAATAATAGCACGAGGAGTTCCCGGTGAAGAATTATCATAGTGTCAGCTTGGTGATGACCCAAATCCTCAGTCAATTTTTTGTATACATCATTAGGTTTCCACTGTATTAGAGTCCCTACCTTCCAGTTGTCTTCCGAAGTATTCAACCAGGTAGCAAAATCAATATCCAATATCATAGAGATTCAATGTTCAAAATCAAACCAAACACTTTACACTCCTAAGTCTTTCACCTAATTGCATAGATTAGTGAAGTTTTAACGTTCCTAGGCCCATAGTGCACTCCAAGACACACACATCTAACATCCATTCATTTGATAAGGGATTTTATACAGTTTCAACAATAGGTCTACACAACATAGAGAAAAGGAAGTTTCTAGTGACATCTCTCACATCAGTCTACTACATTATGTTACATGATCAAGATTACCAACAGTGGTAGATTCAAGTGATAAATCATGTTCGTTAGACATTATTTAGTCTCGGTCTCATACCACTATTCATATAAACGTTTTTGAGTGAAGAGAGTAATAATTAACCCCTTTCTTTTAGCCATCTCACTCTGTTTTATGTCATCATTCCCGACCTCTTACACCCACATGCCCAATCAAATTTTGTTACTTTCACATTATTTTAGCTTTGACTGGGGCAGCCTAGGTCCCAGTACTAGGGTGCCCCAATCCTTTTTGGACACTTTCCTGCCACTTTTTGGGCACTTTCTAGCCATTTTCAGCTTCTTATCTTTTTGGTGGTCGGCCATTTCACGGTTAATTACAAAATTAGATCAAGACAACCCTATAAATATAAAGTTATGAGACCATAATGAGGGACCAAGCACTAGTCACTACTATCATCCACCTAGGGTTGCATTCATCTAAGGCATTTGGAGATCATTTGCATTCACTTAGCTCCATCACAAGGGACAAGGCTGGTTCATCTTGCATCACACAAGCATAGGAGGGGATTTATTCTATTCCATCCACCATTCTACTACATTTTTACATCTATTTATTGCTTGCTCGCTACTTCACAAAGTGTGACTGACACAAGAGAACCTAGGGCACATGATTCACACACACACTAGAACTACATTTGGGTCTGAATGTAGTGCAACGATCAATTAGTAAGCCCAATTTGTGGCAGCTGAGGTCAATCTGACCTATTCATTTGCATTTTTATTTTTTTAGGGTTTGATACTTCTTCTGGTATCTTGTAGGTCTTTCTATTCATCTTGGATTATCAGTGACACTTGGTGCAGTGCAATGAATCTGAATGTGACAGACAACAAGGGTTTCAGAATCACTTACAAACCTGTGAAACTTAGTTTGAACCTTTTGCACACAGACCAGGGCACCCATTCTACAGACCAGGTGCACCTACAGGTGCCCCAGTCCCTCTCTAGGTGCACTCCAGTCCAGCTAGATAGCTCAGATCCATCCTTTTTGGGGCCTTTGCACAGTCATTCCTGCTTCCTTTTATTTTCCAGTCACTTCTGTGACATAGTCCAACGAGCTCCTCTAATCAGCTGATTCATTCTAACTCTTCTTGCATATTAGGGTTTCTATTTCATTAGCATAGTTGTTTGGGTCATTTTCCATAGTTGTTTACTGCATTTATTTATTGTATTTACATGTTGTTCTAGATTAGATTAACTATCCATATTACTCCACATTTTTTTAGTTAATCATTTTGGTGAACCCGACATATTTCACGCTTAGGATCCTCATTTTTCCTCTATCATGGGTCAAAGTTTCAAGTTTTTATCTGATTTACTTAAGAGATATCCCCAATTTCAGGCTGTTTTGAAAAAATCCTAGACACCATATGTCTTGATGATGACAATACACACCACACGAAATAAGTCCTATATTCATTGTTTATTTACAACCCTAGTGATCCTCCATCTAATCAACCCCTATTGGACTCAATTTAAGCTTTACATGCTTTATTTCAAGATAAATTTAAGGCCATGGAATCCATGATTATATCTCTCAAATATGAAATTCAACAGCTTAAGGATGCTTCTCAAGCTCACATGTTTGTGCTCCTTCTACATCTTATATTCAATCTATGTCCACTACATGTCATATAGCTTGAACCTCAAGACATGTCATTACCTGAGCCTCTCATATTTGAGCATAATACTAAGCAACATGACATTCTTACTCAGCTCCTTAGTCATCAGTTGATCACTTACCGCCTACTCATTACTATCCTCCTTATCGGTTAGAAAAATATCAAGGTCATCCATATTGCAATTATCATCGAATCAATGGACATAATGACAATGATTGCCACACTTTGCAATGAAGAATCAAACATCTTGAGCATCAAGGCTTTATTTCATTTGCTGCACAACATTCTATTGCATGTCCCATCTACAAATGCTACATCCACATGGGCTCCTAAATATGCTCCTTCTTCTAGTTAGTCATGAGCCACCTAAGCAACCACCTATGGCATCACCAAGTCAACATAATCAACCACCTATCAAAATTAGTTCACCACCTCCTCCTACTAAGTCATCTATTGTATTACCAAGTCAACCTAAGAAACCTCCTTTAAAACTCAGTGCAACTTGGCCTCCTCTCAAGTATAAGCTCCAACCAATTACTTTCATCAAAGTAACTAATCCTCCTACTAGTGGTCATGACACATTACAAATTCCACCACAATCGACATGGTCCTACTGTTACTTTTGCCAACCATGCTTCCACCACTAAACATAAACTTGGTCTTTGGTAGGTGACTCTTGTCACTCTACCCTCCTGATGACACACTCATATTCTTATGGTTCTTATATGACTATTGAGGGGTCTGTTATGATTAAGAACCTTGTTTCATCTTACATTCACATATCTATCTATTACATAACCACTCATACATACATACATCTACAATCATCTATCACTCATCACGCATATTATACAATTTCTCATTATTTATCCCATTACTGAATCAATATTACAAAATCTATGATACTTCACCACCTTCATACACATCATTTATCACTGTTGAGGGCAAATATATGCACCATCACACACTTACACATAACATTCACACATCCCCCTTCATATTAACATCAGCATATCTTTCATTTTTGCATATTATACATCAATATCCTCTGCATAGGCATATCATCACACGTTTAGCATCGTCATTACCCGATGACACACTCTTGTGCTTCAGTTCACACTTGATTACTGAGGGCTTACTACACATGAACCCCACACACTGCACTATAGACACCACACATCATGTTTCATTTCACACATTTCTACATTTAGTCCATATCATTTTAATCTTTGCATATCCTATACATCATACATCATACTAGTCTTCATCATACTCATCTAGCATTGCATCCTACATACTATACGCTCTTAGGCACACTACACATATTACATTCAATACTATACACTACATACACATCACATGGTCATTTATCATCTTCATTACATATACTACATCATCTTCTATGCACTGCACTCACTACCCTATGATGCACTTTAGTTCCTTGGTCCATACTCGACTTCTTGAGGGTTTACAAATCAAATGGACCTTACATTCATCACATGTTTATCATTCGACCTTCATCTCATGCATAGACATTTTAGGATAGTGACACACTTATAGGCTAAATCATCACTTACTCTATTCATCTTGTAGTGGTATATGCTTTAGGCTACATCACCACTCCCTACTATTCATCTTGTAGTGACACATGTTATAGGCTACATCATCACTTCCTCTATCATCTTGTAGTGATACATGCTTTAGGGATAAATCATCACTCATACATTCATTTTTTCATGATATATGCTTAGGCTATAAGGTTCATGCACATCTCTTCTATATGTCACATATCATCATCACTACGCATACATACTCATCACAACACGCTAGACACAACACACACTATTTGACCATTTCCCAATGACGCACTCTCATTTACGGTTCATTCTTGACTGCTGAGGGGGAAAACCAAATGAACCTCATTGCATACATTTCCATTCACTCGGGGGGCACACGGCTCCTACCATCCATCTTGCATTCCATTCCATCCATCCACAACATACTACATATTATGGTTGCTTTTACTCTTGCTTACTTTTGCTTGTTCATGGTCACTTTATTACACATGCTAGTTAGATTACTTGTATGTCATTTATCTATATCATCCACACATGTGCATTCATGTCTTTTTCTAGTTGTGATCACAGATACAAGTCTCTTACATGCAACATAGATGCTTGCCTTCTACCCTTCCTACACTGGTCGTTGGGGGCATCCACATTCATCTCTCACAGGTGTTATTGTTTCATTTTGTACTTAGCACTTTACATTACTTGGTTATACATGCTTTTGACATACTAGTTATCTTTCTAACATGCTAATGGGTGCTTCATGTGCAACATTTGTTATGCAGGGATATTTACTTCCATACTTGTTTGTTACATTGTCTGTTATTGTTTGTTCTTGTATGCGGGCCTTGCCCTATGTTTGGTGTGCACACTTGTTTGTTTATATGCGGCCATGATGGCCTTGCATGTCTTGCGACATCGTGAGTGATGTCCCATGTTTTCAGCCCACTTTGTGTGGTTTACTTTGTCTTCTTGCGTGTTTACATTACTACTTTTCTTGGTAGCTTACACATTGTTTACATAGATTACACATTGCTTTATACATGCATGCTTGTTTGTACTAACACTTGTCTTTGGCTAGCCTTCTTGTTTGTGTGCACCTTGGTTTCTACCAAGTGCATTCCCTTCCCCCTATAGGGAAAATTTTCAGAGTTCATGTGGTTGGTCCTCTTTTGGGGCCGCATTCTCCTATCAGCGACGTCACATGCACCCCCAAAGAGGGGGGCATCATTTGGGGTTTTACATACTACACAACACATCTACACCAGTTTCATTCAGTGCACTTTCCACCCTTGACATTGTGGGTTACATACAATGAGTGGGTTCAGACTAGTCTACAAACCCCATACACAATGGATTTTATAGGACATGGTAGTCCTTAGCATTCTGGGAAGCAGTTAAAGGTTGGAGGATACAACGGAATTCCTCCCTATACTTCTTCGAGCCAGTGGCATCGGATCACCCAAAAAACTAGGCATGTACAGAGATCTCTTCACACATTTCAGGGAAGCAGTTAAAGTTGGAGGATACAACAAATTCCTCCCTATACTTCTTCAGGCCTATGGCGTCGGATCACCCAAAAAACCCTGACAGTACATGATATCCTTCTACACTCTCTTTCTCGACATGGATCAGGTGCACATGTTCCATTTACATTTTTCATTTGTGTATTTTACATTTACATGACTTTTATGTACATATACATGTGTCTTTTACATTGCATTTTTACACATACATACATACATATTTGACTACTTGATCATTTTCTCCTTGCAGGTCCGTCATATGGGAAACAAGAAGTCAAATGGGGGCAACAACAACAACAACATTCAACAACAACATTTGCGGCAGCACACACCATACTAACCATGTAGGTACATTACACACATCAACAACTACACATGCATTTTCACCCTAGGTTCACTCTCATCACTTTTTTGCTTTTTCATCTTTAGTTTCCATGCTCCATCATATTTTTGTCATTCCACATGCTTTTTCTAGTCCTTCAACACATTTCTACATCACTCTACATGGATTATCAGGTACACATCTCTATCTACTTTATGTTACCAAGATTTCCACTCACCAACATAAAGTGGGGGAAAATGTAGACACAAAATCATGCACTTTAGACATTATTTAGTCCTAGTCTCATACTACTATTCATATGGTTTTTGAGTGAAGAAAGTACTAATTAACCCCCATTCTTTTGGTCATTTTTATTTACTTTTTTTCGTCATTCCCGACCTTCACTGCACATATCCCAGTCAATTTTTGACACTTTCCATTATTTTAGCCTTGACTGGGGCACCCAGGCTAGTACTAGGGTGCCCATGGGCCCTGGTCCCAATTGGGGTCATTGATCCTTTTTAACTTTCCTGCCACTTTTTGGCACTTTCTAGCCGTTTTAGCTTCTTATCTTTTTGGTGGTTGGCCATTTTGGGGTTAATTATGAAATTAGATCAAGAGAACCCTATAAATATAAAGTTATGAGACCATAATGAGGGACCAAGCACTAGTCACTACTATCATCCACCTAGGGTTGCATCATCTAAGGCATTTGGAGATCATTTGCATTCATTTAGCTCCATCACAAGGGACAAGGTTGGTTCATCTGCATCACACAAGCATATGAGGGGATTCTATTCTATTCCATCCACCATTCTACTACATTTTTACATCTAGTTATTGCTCGCTACTTCACAAAGTGTGACTAAAACACAAGAGCACCTAGGGCACATGATTCACACACACACACACATAGAACTACATTTGGGTCTGGAATGTAGTGCAACACTCAGTTAGTAAGCCCACTGTTGTGGCAGTTGAGGTCAGTCTGACCTATTCATTTGCATTCTTCTTTTTTAGGGTTTGATACTTCTTGTGGTATCTTGTAGGTCTTTCTTTCATCTTGGATTATCAACGACACTTGGCATAGTGCAATGAATCTGATGTGACACACAACAAGGGTTTTGAATCACTTACCAAACCTGTGAAACTCAGTTTCAGACCTTTCACATAGACCAGAGCACCCATACTGTAGACCAGGGCATGCCCACAGGCACCCCAGTCCCTCTCTAGGCACCCCAGTCCAGAGAATTAGTCTATGATCCTATCCTTTTTAGGACCTCTGAACAGTCGTTCATGCTTCCAGATTATTTTGTTTATTCTGCGACACTAGTCCAATGAGCTCCTCTTATCAGCTAAGTCACTTCCTCACTCTTCTTACATATTAGGGTTTTTATTTACATTAGCTTAGTTATTTGGGTTGTTTTCTATAGTTGTATAACTGCATTTATTTACTGTATTTTACATGTTGTTCTAGAAAATGACTATCGAGTGATCAATAGAGAATATTTGTGACACCCTAGCGACACAACAAGAACCAAATCCAGAGCTTTTGCACAATCACAGGTGCCTAGATAGCCACCAGTGCCCTAGGCGCCCCTGTCCTGTTGTGGCCCCTTTCCGACCTTGTTCATAAGTTACAAAAGTTACAGAAGTTAGTTACGATGTTGTTTGCATTTTGTTCATGACTTCTTCCTACTAGATCACTTTCATATTGCGCAAAAATCAACTAAGTCCTCTCGCCTTCTTCTTTGTTTACGGTTTCATACCTTGCATCTTAGTTTTCTTATGTCATTTTTGTATTTCAACATTTATGCATCATTTATTTCAGTATGTGACTCTGCAATATTATATTTAATTCAAATTAAATTAAATCATTTGGTGAACCCACTCACTCAAACCCTAATTTTTGAGGATGTATCAAAATCTATCTCCTTCTTCTAAATTCATGGATCAATCATTCTATCCTTCTTTTACTCTAACAAAGGTTTCTGACATGGCTACTATTGTTACTAATATTATGCAAGTTAGTACTCAGCATCCTCCTCGCTTCATTGCTATAATACATAATCCCACTATTAATGTAGTCACCACCTGCCAAACTTGTCCTCCTACGGCTCCACCTGTCTCTGTCCCACAACCTATTACTTTTATAGTTCCGACCACTACCTCTAAGGGTTATGACGTCATAGAGAAACTTAAGAATACACCAACAAAAATATCTCTTTATGATTTATTGCGTAGTGCCCCTGAAAGTTGTCATACATTAGAGGTCACCCTTTACTCTATTCACATTGAAAGTAATAATTCACCTGTTGATTTTACTCACCTCATTCAATCCCTCCAAAATCTACAGCAGGTTATATCTTTTATTGATGAAGATGTCCCTCCCTCTATTGTTGATGATCCATTTGCACCTTTATTTATCATTGCTACTATTGGTGTCATCTATATTAACTGTGTACACATTAATAATGCCATTGCTATAAATCTATGTGCTCTTTCCCTTCTTAGGCAAATCAACATTACTGATGATTTAATTAATAAATCCTCTCAAGTCATTCATGGCTATGCTTCCACTACTTGCACATGCATGAGCACTATCACCCTCCCTCTACAAGTTGGACCTAAAAATTTTCCTACTGTATTTTTTTGTTATTGATGCCACATTCTAGTTCAATTACTTACTTGGTAGACCCTTGATTCATGTAATGCATATTGTTCCATCTACAGTTCATTTGTGCGTTAAATTTTACATGATGGTTATGAACATACCATTGTTGTGGACCCTAACCCATTCAAGTTTTATCACATCAAACCCATCACTATCATGCCCATTCCTCCATCACATCATATTCTGTATCAGAATATTAATACATATGTTGTTGGTCAGTCTAGTGCTTCACATCCTTCTTCTACCTTTGCTTACATGTCATTTATTCCTATTCATGTTATTGTTATCCTATCACCTACCATGTCTACTTCCATAGCCCCTTCTTCTAAACTTATCATGGCTCTTCCCAATGTTACATATGGCTCCATCCCTACCAATATCCTTGATATTGTTATTCAACAAGATAATGTTAGCACCGATGATTCTGACAATGAGGCTAATGTCATAGAGCTTAATGATGACACATTATGCAATCTTAACTTTTCTCCTATCAAAATATATGAGTCCTACTTCCATGATACTTTTGTTTCTATTGGCCTTGGTGAATATGAATTCAAGAAGCCTCCTTCATCCACTAATATGATGATACCTTTTCAGGGAATTGTACATACATTAGACATCTTACCATAAATGCATCTCCCTAAGTTCACTTTGCATCATAGCTCAACCCCTTTGCATCCACTCTTTTTATACATGACTCTTATTGGCCTCACATTCCATTCAACCCTACTTACTATGAAACTATTTGTACACATGATGACTTGGCTTAGTTAGGATTCACACTTTTTGATCTCCTCTCTCCACCTCACTCTCCTCACCTTTATCACAGATGTGTGCTCATTACTATTTCTTATGGCCTCTGCATCTTCCATTTATCTATATTCCTTACACGCACTCCTTGTTCCTGTTTGCTCACACTTGGACAGTCTTGGCTTGATTACATTAGTGGCACACTAGATCCCAATCATACTGACATCTCATTTCCTATGCCTTTTGGCCATGTTTCTATTTGTAATGACTCATTCTTGGGCTTTACTCAAAATCTAACTCATTGGTATGTACATGATTGTCCTCAACCTCCTTTTATTGATGAAGAATATGCTATGGGTATGTACAATTTACGTCGTGAATGCTCTTTATATGACCAACCTCACACTATTGCTTACCAAGTTTCTAATCCAGATCCTATCATTTATGACCTTGACACTGGTGATCTACTAGATGATTTTACTTGACCTTTCTCTGCATCAAACACTTGGGGGGCATAAGGCTTTCTCCCCCCTTCCATTCCTACAAGTTATATTTAGCATCCACTATCACACCTAACATTTTGTGTTTCGTGTCTCATATGGCTACACACTTTCAAACCTCTTGATACACGCATTATATCATCATTACCCTATGACGCACTCTAGTACCCTGATTCATACACAACTGCTAAGGGTCTAAATCTGAAATAAACCTCACCACATTCACTTTTCACAATCTATGCTTCATGATCTATCTTTCTAGCACGCACTATCAAACTATTTCCCAGTGACACACTCTTAACAAAGGTTCATTATTGATTTTCAAGGGGCATTTTATAAATTAACCTCATCTCATACTCATCCACATTAGTTGGGGTGCACACTGCTCCTATCACATTCACATTACATACCACTCATACACTGCAGATTGCATACCTTGATTACACTTACTCTTGTTTGCTTATAATTACATGATGCACTTTGCTTACTCAATGTAATCATATACACATGCACATTCACTTGGTATCTAGTTATGAATGTAACTCTCTTCCAGGTTCTTACATGCTGCGATGATGTTCGGTATTGTATCTTTTGCTAGTTCCATCAAGGCTCCTAGGGGCATCTACCTTTACTATCACACATTACAGGTGCTATTGTTTCATTGTTTACTACTTCTACCTTCTATCACATTACTTTTCACTGATACATATATGCCTTAACATACTATTCATCTTTCTAACATGATAATGGGTGCTTCATGTGCAACAATTTCCCTACAAGACTATATGCCACCATAGTTATCTGAAACATTTTGTTTTCCATTGTTTGTTATTATATGCCATTGTTTGTGGGTTATGCTATATGTCTTGTTTGATCACTATTAGTAAGATTTTAGCCACTTCGGCCTTGATTGTCTTGTGACATTGTGAGCGATGTCCCATGTTTGAAACCCAATTTTCATGGTCCACTTTGTCTGCACACTTGCTTATTACATTATCTTTTATGGCATGTTCGTTACTTTTTCTACTAACACATGTTTCTAGCCATTTCGTTTGTATGTTCCTTGGTTTTTACCATGAACATCCCCTACCCCCTATAGGTATCAACTTCAACACAACATCAAGTCCTCTCTATTAGGTCACACACTTCTACAATTGTCGTATACACCTCAAATGAGGGGGGCATACATTGGGTGAATAAAACACCCCCACAACAACTCATAGCTACAGTTCAGTTCAACACAATACATAATTATCATAGATAAATAGTAAAAAAATGACCCAGAATCTAACTTGGGTCCTCATCACATCACAAACACCAGTGCCTAGACTCAGATGAAAGCACCTGGTGCCTCTGTCCACCCCTAAGCACTAATGTCCTAGGGGCACACACAGTTAGCTTATCAGATCAACACAATTCACAAAATTCTTCAAAGCAATTCTACAATTACAAGCACAATCCTTTAGTTACATCATGCATGCAATCTCCTACAATCAATTTCAATCAAGAACAATCAATAAATTTGAAACTAATTTGGGATAGTAGGAACAAATCAGGAATGCACCATCTAAAGTGGTGTTCATTGGGCTAAGTCTTGGAAGGAGAGTAACACTAAACCTCTCTCTCCAAAACTTATTCTTTGTCGTGAGATTGCCTAAAAAACTCACACTTGGTGTGAGATCGCCCACAAAACTCACTTTTGGCATGAGATCTCCCAAAAAAAATCAATCTCAACGTGAGATCACCCAAAAAACTCACTCTACACAGTATTTCTGGACACTTTTCTATCCTTGTTCATTTTTATACATCAGGTGCACACTTTCCTTTACTACTACTTTTACACACTTTTACATATTTTTGCATACTTTTCTCTAATCTATCATATACATGACTTTGACTACATTCTTGCTCTTCTTTTTGCAAGTTCATCCTTATAAGAAGTTGTAACCACAATCACAACAACATGTACAACACAATGCATACGCTTCACACCTAGGATCACTTTCCTCTCCCAGTCTCCATGCTTCACTTTACATCATCCTATGCTTCACTTGTCCACTCGACACACATTTCACCGTATCTCTACAAGCTCATAAGGTACACATCTCTTATCTACTTTATGTTATCGATTATTCACTCAACAATATAAAGTGGAGGAAAATGTAGTCATTAAATCACACGATTGGGTACATTTCTAAGTCCTAAAAGCATGTTAGCATTTACATGATTCCTAAGCAAGAAAAGTAGTGGTTGAGAACTATCTTTGACCTCTTTACATTGTTTATTGTTTTTCTATTTGGTCTTACACACCCTACAACCCAGTCAAAATTTTACTAATTTATCTTTTATGGCTTTAGAAACCAGCGCCCAGCCAAGACAAAAGCGCCCAGGCACCCGTGTCCCCTATGGGTGCCCCTGGCCCTTTTTCACCTTACTCACTTCTTTTGGGTCTCTTTTATATTTTGGGAATATTTTTCACTTATGGGTCAACCTTCAAGTTATCAATTACGAAATTCATATAAATTCATAGTTATGTGTTCAAAATCAGGGACCAAACATTAAGCATTATTACTATCACCTAAGATTATATTCAAAAGGCACCAAAAGCACTCCAAAGCATCCATTAAAGGGACAATGGACTACATTTTTACATACACAACATATGAAGGGGAAGTTCATTCTATTCCATCCACACATTATATTACACTAATACATTCCAGTTACAACCCACTATCAAGTGCACTTGCACAAGGGCATCCTAGGGCATAATTTTTACACGCACTCACAAGAACTACACGGAGTCTGAGATGTAGTGCAACGCTTAGTCCTAAGTTCACTCTCAGGGTGACCGTTAGGGTCAGTCTGAATCCCCATTATGCATCTTTCATTTTAGGTTTGATGTGATTTGTGGGCTTGTGCAAGTGAACATCTCTTTTGCAAGTACGCATGTACCTTTCATGATCAAATAATGACTACCAAATGATCAACAAGGAGTATTTGTGAAACCCTAGTGATATAACAAGAACCAAATCCAGAGCTTTTACATAGTCACGGGCACCCAAATCAAGTCACCAGCACCCCAGGTGCCCCTGTCCTGATGTGGGCGCCCCTATCTGACCTTGTTCGTGAGTTATAGAATCTACAGAAGTTTATTATGATGTTGTTTGCATTCTATTAATCACTTTTTCCTCCTCAGATCACTTCTAGATTGTGCAGAAATTAGCTAATTCCTCTCTCCTTCTTTGCATAGGATTTCATACCTTACATCTTAGTTTACTTGTGTCATTTCTGTATTTCAGCATTTATAAATCATTTATTTCAGTATATGACTTTGCAATATTAGATTTAATTCAAATTAAATTGAGTCAATATGTACTTGAACCCTCTTAATATTAATGAAACAAATACATTGATGTTTATTTTCTTATTCTATTTTTATTTTATTTATAAATATATGTGTAAATTGTTTATTTAATCATTATATACATAAATGATCATAATATTTATATATTAACTTTTTACTATATTCTTTAAAGCACTACAAAAATATATCACCTTCTAGAAATATTGATCATGTCACCGCATGCCTAAAATAGTGGTAAGATAAGTTGATGGAGACTAGATGAGCTTGCTCAAATCAAACCCTATGCTAGAACAAGGGACTGTGATAGTGACATGGTTTTACGCTTAAGTCTGACTGTCACTATTATAAGACAATATATAGGTGTTTCAAGATTTTTTAGTCCAACCAACACACACACAAACATTCATGTTACTCATGCTCAAGGCTCTGATGGATATCTCAATAGAGTTGTTGTCCTTCCGCTAGATAGCTAACAAAATGTGATTTTATAACCCTGAATCAAGATTTTGACCGAGATAGGGGACTATATTAGGGATATCGAAATAACTAAGCCTTCGAGACATGTACTATACCCAAGCACCTTCCACCTTATTGATATAGGCTATTTAACTCCTTCTTATCATGTTCAAAGACCTGTATAACAAGAAAGCATAAACACAAACTACATACTTTATAATGACCGATACAATTTGTATCAGAACAATAAAGGGATTTTTATGTTTCTCTCAATGCAAACAAATTTATTTATATGATTTTGATTTGTAAACGACAATAAACCTCCTATTGTTTTACTTGTTTACAATAATGATCAATTATACTTATCATCTTTCATGACTCTGATGAATCCAAAACTAATAATTTTTTTGAATTTTACAAGTTTATATTTTTATCCAGAACTAAATTTATAATCCACAAAAATTAGCTTAATTCATCGTCTGGTCAAAATCATTCAAATTTAATTTAGCTGATTTCTCATAAATGTCGTAAACTGATTTAAATTTGCATATTCAAATTAAAATTTGGTTGATTAAATACAGAAAATATCAGAAAAATTAGAATGTAAATCAGATAATAGATGACACTAAAATTGTTTACAGAGTTCGGCAATTCCCTACTTCTCCGGGTTCATTCGAACCGATCCATTAAAATTGTCAAAACTACAATTACAATCAAACTTACAATTTACAATAATATATCCAACACCTACAAATTTGTGCCTTTAGAACTTCAAAAGGCTATGACGATGCTAAGTGTTCATCCTCCATCTTCCCAAAGCACTTACAAAATCTCTTTCCTATGCTCTTTGTCAACAAGTGACTTCCGCGCCTTAAAATGACATCAAAAGAACTCCAAAATTGAAAAGTAATAGGTGCAACAAGAGCGTATTATAATTTTGGAAAACTTTTCAGTTTACACCAAGTGCTAAAAATGCTTCTAAGTTGATAAAAAATTCAATTTTATAAAATTACTTTGTTATGAAGAATACACAACTTGTCGGTTAACCTTTAATAAAACCTAACTCATCATTTTATAGACTTGATTCCATGGTTTGGTCGAATGGCTAGGCCTTTTTTGGGCACCCGACAGGTTAGGGGGTCGATCCCCTCTAACATCCAGAAATCACTTTTGCTATATTGGGAACATAGTCCTACATCTCTTGTGCTATGTTGGGTGACATTTTTTTAATTTGGCTCGTCGGTTGGGATGAGGTAGTTGTGAGCTGTTTTGCATGGCTACCACGTTGAGGTGGTTGGTGGATAGTGGAATTGATTAGTGCCAAGTATGGTATGTTGGCTCAATCAGTTGCTATGTTGGGCGAGCTGTCGAGTTGTTACCCCATTCTTAGCATGTTGGTGGTCGATGTTGGCTCACCCCACATAGCTCGATTTGGCGAGTTGTTGGATTGTTGATGAGCTGGCAGCCGAGTTGGTTAATATGACTTGGTAATGTGGCACCTAGACTTAGCAAGTCAGTGCATAGTTTACAAAACACATAGGGAATAATAGTTTACAAAACACATTGGGAATAATCCCAGATGCACCATATAATGACGATTGGTGGCATTTAAATGCAAAATTGTGATGATGGTAATATGAAGTTATGGAGGTAAAGACACCCCTCTGCAAAAAGAGTGTGTCAACCTTGGATGAGGGCCCCCAACCAACAAATAGTGGGTCCTACTTGTCCGAACTCGAGCGTCGAAGACTGGAGGAGAAAACCAAAAAACACCCTTTTATCATTTTTTTCATTTTTGCACTACTACGTGTCACAGTCCAATTGGTCTGTTGTCCCTATTTTTGCTCCTCCAATTGGGAACTTCCGTGGACAATATCTTGCTCAAAACGGATTTTGTTTTTCACGTTCAAATAGGCGATGGAAAGATATCAGAGTCTTCTATTGTACTATAATAATTCTAGGAGATTTAGGGAAATTTAATCCTTTGAATTGATCTCTAGATTAGGTTTCTACTAACGTTCACATGACTTTACACATTCTTGAAGTCACTAACAAGCCATTTACACCTTCTTACACCAAAAAACACAAGAATACACAATACAATATTGGATGTATAAAGAAAATAAAATGATTGATCAAAGAAGGAAGTACCTAGTCAAGGAAACAATCTTCGTCTTTATTCAATCTTTGATACCTTTATTCCATTAATTGAATCTTAGAAATCCAATTAACTAAAGAAGAATGTATTGTTTTGTTTGGGTTCCTTAAGTTTGTATCTACAAATTTTGAGAAACCTTGCTCTTTTGAACTCCAATATGTTCCTTCTTATCATCCAAGATTTGTTACTTGCCTCTTATCCTCTCTCCCTTCAAGTGAATGAGCTCTACCACCTTTTTCCTCAAAATTCAGTAGTCAAAACACAACCACACTTGATTGCATTGACCCAAAGTGGTGAAAGTAGAGGTTTTACTTGAGTTTCATGAGTGGAAAGGGGATATAAGGTGGTCAAAACATTAAAAAATGTTAATACGTTCTTCTTAGACTTCTCAAGGAAGATTATGACTAAACATGTATGGGGAAACAAGGAGAAACACCCATTTTTCCAAGTGAGGAATTCAAATTTTCAAATATGGACATTCAGCGGGAAAGAGGAAATTGAAGGATTCTAAAGGAAATGAGGAAGGAATGGGGGGTAACAAATAGAACTATTAATCAAAACTAAGGTCTTAAACCTCATATAAACCAACATTGTAGTAATTTATAGAAGGATACCCTTGCATCATAAGTCTAGACATAATGCAAGGAGAAGTAGATGGCTTATCAAGTCAGAAGGAAGAACCAAAGACGAGAGAAAGACTAATGTTCAAGTGTGTATTGTTAAAACTAGAGAAGGAAGAAATTGGTACCAAGTAGAGAAGAAGTTTTATTAGGATGACGTGTAAGTCGGGAGGAAAAATTCACAAGGTAATAGTGAACAATTGAAGCACTGATAATATGGTGCTAAAAGAAATGGTGGATAAATTGAAGTTGAAGAGCATTAAACATGTAAATCCATACAAGTTTTCATGGTTGTAGAAATGACACTAGGTGTTGGTGAAGGAACTTGGCTTCATGATTGTATAATATTTTGTTAGTTTGCTACTTTATTTTATATAACATTGTAGATGAAATATTCATGATCTTTGTATAATAGTGTACATGAAACATTCACAGCTATATGTTTTTTTTATTTTATTAATCAATTTATTGTTATTTATTAAATGGTTTATCAACATTTTGTTTTATTATATTTATATATTATGGTTTTTAAAATAACATTTTAATTATTTTTTCCATGTTTATTAAATTTACTTGAAATTTTGTTTGTGTCTTACTTTTTTACTATACAACATAAAATGTAATAAAATAAAGGTATACAATTCAAAACATATGATTAGGGTATCAGAGTAGATTAACACAATAAACACTCGTAATGTCACACACCCTTAGTATAGTTAAGGATGTGATTAACTCTTTATGCTACCTTCCCTTGTATCCTCACATAGATATCTACTTACATCACTCTTTATTGGTTGTACTCTAAATTGTTTGCTCTGAGGGACTAAATCCCATCCCAGATGTATTGGCTTCTTTATAAAGACCCATTCCAAGAAACTATTATGGAAGCTAAATTGTTTATGAAGTGTGATGTGTTGCCTTCCTCCCATGATTTAGGAATGCTGAGCTATTATAGCTGTAAGATTCTTTAACACCTGACTGGTGGTTATCAGAATAAAGACGTACACATTGCAAAAGTAGGAAAGTTATGCACACATAAATACCCCTTGTGCAAATACAAGCCAAAAACATCTTATACAGAGGAAACACATATAATAAAGCACATGCAAAATTGGGTGTATAGAAGAGTGAGAACTCACACAAATCTACAACTTTCTCAAAGGCTTGTGTCAAAGTGTTGTGCACGAGAATGTGCACACAACCTTTCTTAAAATATAAGAATAGTTCCGTGGAGTTATGCAAAACCAACTTAGAGACCTTAAACCTTGAACACAACCACACAAAAGGACTTACTTGGTGTGTATCACCTCACAAATGTCCATTGGAATGCATTCTTATACGAAATAGTGTACGAAGCTCAAGAACTTGCACACTACTTATTACATTTATGTTTTTTCTTAATTGAAGATTACTTGTGGACCTGGATACTCATGCATCATACACCTAAGTAATAATTTTATGTGAGAATGGTGCTCACGCATTTGAGCCAATTGGTAGAACCACCCTTTCAAACCTAGGTGAAAGGCCTTAGTGCACCCATGCACCAATGAGATATTTACCTATCTTCTAGTCCTATTTATTATGGAATGGGTTGTAGATTGTTATCCTCATCCAAAACATCTTTTCACCATCCTCTATCCACCTACCATTAACCTTGACTATACCATATCTATTTATGTTGGGAAATCCATTCTCCTTCTCTACTATGACACAACTTGTTGATATTTCCTTGAGATACTCATGTCAATTCCTCACTTAAATTCCTTTGTAAGACATTCTCCTTTACCTTCCTACGTATTGCCTTCTCTTCTTCTATTGTGATCTACTTATTGATAAGCATGACCAAATAAATATAGCGCACAACCTTATCCTCCTTTCCCTTTGATGGAATTAGAGTATATATTCAACCACCCTTCTTTGCATACACAATATTCACTCTCTCATCGTACATCATATCACAATAATATTGCCATGGTATCCCCCACTAAAACATGACATGCATCTATTAGTAGGACATCACATAATACATTGTCCATATGTTTTCCAATTTGCCACCTCATATTACACCTACACAATGTTATCACATCCTTTTGCTAACCAAGGTACTATATAAGGCTTTGGGTAGACTTGCACATTAGACCCCACTTTGTAGCCATCTCTGCAAAAACTAGATTATTTGTAATCCCATTTTCCATCACCACACTAAATTATTTACCTCTAATTTTTTACTTTTCCTAGAAAGGTATCTCCTCTGACTCACTTCCACTTTTCTTCCTGTGACCTTTAAGACTCTTCCCATAACAAGAAAACTATTTCCTTGCTCAGGTTCAACACACTTGGTTAATCCCATGGACTTTGCATCTACTTGTAGGTCTTGTGTGATACCAATTATTACCCTATTATCACCATCATAATGCACACTATGGTTCTCAAATGCGTGATTTACAAATTTCCCACGCCTAAAACATGTTCCTTCAAATTATATTCCTCTTCCTTTGATAAAACTAACTCTCTCTCTCTCTCTCTCTCTCTCTATGAAAGCAGCTTCCCACCTATTCCATTATGCTTTCACAATGCTCATGTCTTCCTCGCTCCTCTACTCTTGTGATGGTTGATCCTCACCACCATCAAGAATCCTCTTACTACTTGTAGTATTTGATTATCTACACACTAACTTTCCCTTAGCTCTTAAAGCATATTAGTATTCTTCCTCTACTATTTACAATCTCACAATGTTGAACTCATCCCGAAGGTTACATTATAGTCAATTTTATTTACTATGCACATTATCTTAGTCCATCTCTTTGTGACTATCCTAGATGGTGTTCTTGTAGAACTCCTTCATGTACTATTTCACATTCAACAACCTGTTAAGCATATTCAATTGATAATCTAGGAAAAAATCATTCCTCTACACTTTATAAACATCCTTTCTTAGTGGATAATCTTATCCTCACCCTTTATTTTGCACTCAAGTTGTACCTCCTTCCACCACAAGACTGCTTAACCTTTCAAGTTGGGTTGCATTACCTTTACATCATGTGTATTTTTTACCTTGTCAAACTTAAATTACTCTTCCATCCTAAAGAGCCAATCAATTTAGCTCTTGTAGGTTCAATATTCTATAAAAATATGGAACTTCCACCCTCGTTCCTCTTCCAATATTGGAAATGGTTTTAATATGCATTTTTCTCCTCCATTTAACCTCTTAGGTGCTAGTCTTGCTTCTCCTTCCACTTTTGGTTCTTCAAAATCTGCATCACTCACATCATTCATGGGGATGAATCATCTTTTATAATCCTCTTCCATAGTATTCAATCTCATTTGCATGACTCACAAAATATCCATTATATTGTATAACCTTTCAACTACATTAATGCCCACATCTCCAACTCATGCTACCACCCTTCCCAGAATAATCTTGACTTCTACTCTCACTGTAGACCTACTGCCTACCACCTAAAAATAGTTCTATAATCTAGCTAAGACAAAGCCTAAGCACCATCAAGATAAAGAGCTAAACAAGATCTAAACTAACATCATAACTTTGAAAACATAAGATCAAAACTAGCATGCTATTTAAAATCTCTACTCTCCTAGATTACCAACAAGAATGAATGGACCTATTTAGCTCCAATGGCAATCAAAAATTGCTTGTTTGATCCTTAAAGAATGCAAGAATAGGAAGCTTAGCTCTTAACAATGGTGACCTCTCAAGAAAACAAAAGGCAAGCTCTTAGTCTCTTTGCTATATGCTTTGCATTTGCTCTCTTAAGAAGTTTAGGTGTAGGTATAAAGGTAGAAGGAGGGCTCCTTATATAGCCCAATGGATAAAGGAAACACTTCATCCCTTTGCATGTGGGATAAAGGTAAAACATGATTAGGAATGGATAAGGTTGCTTTATAAAAGGTAACCTTACTTTAGAAGGGTTTAATTTATGCTTAGCAAGTCATGGGAGTTGGGGGGTGTTTTAATTAATCAAAGGTGATTAACTAATAGGTAGATGTAAGCTTATAGAAGCTAATTAGAGGAATATTAGTACGATTTAGGCTATTAGAAGGGGATTAAATCAATTAAATATTGATTTATTGGTTAAATGGAAGGGAAAGCTAATTAATTAATAATAATTAATTAGTCTAGGTAGAAGGGGTGAATAATTAACAGAAGGTCGTTAATTAGGTTGTTAGTTGGATAGGTGACTTAATTAATTAGCTTAGTGTAATTAATTAATGATAAATAAGAGAAATATGAGCGCTTTTGATGATATGTCATCAATTTGCGAGAAAGGGGATAATTAGCGCAATTTAAGTATTTAAATTGCTTGGGCATAATTATAGGTGTCTACATTTGCCCCTCTTTGGGGTGGCGTAAGTGACGCCACTTCAAAGATAGTAGACGGAAGAAAATTTTGAAGGGATAGAAGAAAAATTAGTAGGAGGGAGAGATGCCCCCTCGAGTGTCGATGGGGTGATGAAAGAAGACGATCGACGATCGAAAAAGGTGAGAGATAGATAGAAGAATGGGAAGAGGCAAGATGCCCTAGTGAGATAGAAGATTAGGGGTGAGAAGAAAGTGATGCAGAAGAAATATGGAGGAGGGGAGAGAAGAGCTTAGCCTCTAGCCACTGTGTATTGGAACAATTTTGATGTCATCATATTACCATAAGAGCTACGTCATCGGTCCTTATGAAAAATATAAGCATACGACAAAGGTAGAATGACATGAAAAGCCATACTACGAACAATTGTCCATTGCTGAAAATACCAACTCCATGCAACATACAACAATGCAATGCAATACGAGAAGGAAACAAGCTCATCTAATAGGGAAAACAAGTACGAACACACATACCCAACCCAACAATGGTCAAGACAGTTGTACAAATGTTTTGTTATCAGTGCTGAAGAGATCCACAAGTTCATGATTGACGACAAGGGTTAAAAATGATGCCCTGAGAAAGGATACATGCAAGGGGAAATGATAATGGACACGGGGTCCAAGAAAAGTGTTGTGCACAATGAAACAACACCAGGCAACAAATGTGCCCCAGAGTACAGACGAAGCAAGCAGCTAGCTTTGTGAATGGTTGTGAATCTGGTGATCCGCGAGTCATATTAATCGGGAAGATGTGAGACAAACTAGTAGGATATGGAGAAAATACCATGCGCAAGACACAAGTTTCAGCCGTAATAAGCAAGTTACCATTTTTGTAGGTTTTTTACTTTTTAGGATTTTTTGAAAAAATTTATATATGTTTTTGGATTTTTTGACGTGATATATATATTGTTTTTATTTTCTATTTTCCAAAATGTAGTGGATAGTAGAAGAAAATAGAAGAAATAGAATGAAGGGGCCTAGGCGCAACAAAAAGTGCCCTAGGTGGAAGAAAGAAGAAACAAGTGACAAAAATGTCCTTGTTTAGTGGAAAAATTAATAAAAAATAATTATTTTAAAAATAATTATTTACGAGAGTGTGGATAAGAAGAAAAATCACCTAGGAGCAATAAAATTGTCCGAGGGAGAAGAAAGGGGTATCAGACAACAAAAAATGCCCCAATACGGTGAAAAATAAGAGAAAAATAATTATTTAATAAAAATAATTATTCCACGGTGAACAGAGGAGAAAACGGTGATCGAAACGGGCCTCCAGGCCCTCCCGAACGGTGAAAAATGGGTTAATATACCCCACCTGGGGGGTAAAAACATCGCGACCAATTCATTTTAACCGAGCCATTTAGAATTTTTTACTGTGAGGCTCTGATAGTGACGAGGACAATGGTGATCGCATGAGACCGAGTGAGGCGCACAGATGCAGTCCGAGGGTACCAGCGGCATGCAGACGATGGCCCCTTCATGAGTATCAAACCCTTGCTCATTAATTTTGGTCATTAATGCTCTAAATTTAGCTTTTAGCCCTAGGAAGTCACGTCGGCGCGCATGCACGCAGGCACAGGTGTCGGGTTCAGGGGCACAGGTCCCTTTGGGGGCACATGTGCCATAATACACATGCGCGCACGCAGGCATGAGTTGCACACACCCACGCACGCATGCACACACAACACATGTGCACGCATGCACACATATCTAAAAGGGGGCACACGTGCACACACACATGAAAGGGAGGGCACACACACTTGGGGGTTCACACACGCAAGCGCAGGTATAGAAATGATGGCGCAAGTGCACCAAATGTGTGGTGCACATGCCAAAAAGGGTGCGCATGCACCCGAATGAGGGTGCAAGTGCCAGAAGACAAATGCACGCATGCACACATGCCAAAAAGGAGGCACACATGCCCAAAAGGGTGCACATGCCCAAAAGGGCACGTAGGCATCCCAGGCCGGTGGAGGATAGATAGAAAAATGTCAAAAAGATGACACTTAGAAGAAATTTTAGGATGTTTGGGTTAACCCTAAAATGATAGATAGATTTTTAGAAGAAATGTTAGTAACTGACGAGTGATTTGATATTTTACAGAGACGGTTGCCAGTTTTACAGATGCGGGAGCACCACTCCCAGATAGCAGAGCTAGAGGGGAGTATGCGCCGGTGAGACCACGTGTGCCATGGCTATACTCCTCGAGGCAGTGGGGCTAGGCCCCATGTCTCGGATGCCCTCCATTACATTGGACCATGGCCTACTGACTGCGCTAGCTGAGCGATGGCATAGCGAGAGTCAGTGTTTCAGATTACCTACAGGGGAGATGACCATGACCCTTGAGGACATATGGTGGATCCTTCACATGCCGATCATAGGCACCTTGATTGAGTATAGCTCTATGATGTGAGGCTGATCAGAGTAGCATGCAGTGATCTTTTTGATGTAGATGACATACCGCACGATGGTATGACCATAGCTCTGCACGAGTGTATTTCTGACCCTTCATTGCATCGGGACCTCTCTACATTATGTCTCTTATCAGTGGGTTCTTACTCACTGATAAGATAGGGACGTCATTCCTGAGAGGACTATTACCTTTGGTACATGAATTTTTAGTGGTGAGAGATACTGCTGGGGACAGTGCATTTTGGCCCACTTATATTGGGATTTACATTTGATTACCTACCATGGTCAGAAGACCATGGGTCTAGCCTCTTTACTACAGATTTGGTCATGGGACCATATTGCCATCAGATGCCCTGTGGGCACTTTGCATGTCTGAGACCCAGAGGAGCCATCTTACATGGCATGGGTATCAGCTAGGTGGTGATGTACGTGGCCACCTAGGCAGCCTATTCAGATATAGGTGAGAGTTCGATGAGCTGCCAGAGATAGATATTATCTGGCGGCCTTACAGACATTTCCAGTGGCCAGAGGATGCCACAGAGCTCAGTGTGTGCTCAGTAGAGCACTTTATCATCGGCAGTCACAGCTACATTATAGAGTTGTATCAAGTTGACAGGTGCCAGCAGCAGCTTGGCAGAGTACAGGGGGTCCCACAGCTAGATATATGGTATGCACGTAGAGATTCAGAGAGGCATACCATGGGGCCTCACATACCGGTGGCCCGAGCTAGGGTGAGTTTCACACAGGTGGTCCCACAGGCATGGGACCCAGCATGGTAGGTGTGGGACCCAGGGACTATAGTAGACTATGCAGCTTGGTATGCCACTGTGTTACCCTGATGTCTCACTATCCCAGAGGAGGCCTGGGCAGCAGGTGCTCGCCCACCTATAGAGATCTGGCATGGTTTCGAGTGGAGAGAGATAGAGTAGTGGGGCCAGATCCAGAGGATCCTTTTGATGGCATTCCACATGATGGGCAGGGTGCCACACAGGCATAGGGACCGAGGCCGCAGGGCCCAGTACAGGCACCAGTTCAGCCTCCTAGAGTGAGGGTCCTAGAGCAGGGCCAGTCATCCAGAGTGCCCCAGGGACCAGTCCTGGTGGCACAGACAGCCACACAGCTAGTGGCATAGATAGCCACAGTACAACAGCAACTACAATAGGCTTTAGCTGAGAGAGACACAGCTAGAGCAGAGAGGGATGAGGCCCGAGGCTAGTGTGTGACCACTACAGTGGAGCGTGATGAGGCCCAGACCCATATTGTCACATTACTTTCAGAGTGAGATCAGGCTCAGGCCCAGGCTGGCCCAGGAGATGACAGAGTGGCATGGCAGAGTTAGATGCGAGAGATGGCCACACAGGGGGCTCAGATATTGAGCCTTCTACATCAGTCCCAGACTCAGGTGTGGATGGTCATTGCTCAGAGGGATCATGTATATACATGGTCACAGGGCCTTCTTGCATAGAGGGATCAGGCACGAGCTGAGGTGCAGACTGTTACTGCAGAGAGAGATCGAGAGGCTGCCTCCTTGAGATAGGCTGAGGCTGATTTAGGTAGAGTGACAGGTGAGCATGATGTTTCCCTTCAGGAAGCCCTCACCTCTGGAGATGCTGACTTGATACATGATGCTACGAGGCTCGGTGGCGAGGATTTATTTTATAGGACTACCTATTTAGGGTAGTTCCCCCAGAGCAGCGAGTGGTACTACCTCGACAGTCAGAGATGAGCATGACAGGCTCTCAGGTCACGGAGATCAGGCCAGTTGATGAGATCAGTTAGGCAGCCTATGCCAGAGCAGCCGGTTGGACCATCTAGACAGTTTGGGGCCATCTCAGCCACCATTGTTCCATCACCTAGGTGACAGACCTAGGAGTCCCGGTGAGGGCGAGAGTTGTGGTTGAGCTCCACATTATTTTTGTTGTATAGATTGTTTGTATACATGCCTCTTATGAAGGCTGGTTTTGATGTATAGTTTTGTATACTTTATTTTGATGATGCCTCGTGATGAAGGCTTGATTCTTTCTGATGCATGCCCCTTTTTGATGGCACATTGTATCGATGATGTATCATTTTGAGTACCGATCTGGATAGTTTATACTTGTATAGATATATGGACATTTTTTATGTATCATCTTTGTACGCCTCAGCTGAAGGCATTTTTGATATAGAGTAGTTTTGATACATGCCTCTGATGAAGGATTTTATTCTGTTATATGTACCATTCTTTTGTATGCCTCAGATGAAGGCATTTATGATGCACTGTCATGATGTATATCCATTTTTGACACAGATATACCATACATGTATGATTTGACATTTGTGATATGACATATGTATATATGAGATGGACACTTGTTTATTATTTCTCATGGATAGATAGATGTGTTTATGATGTATTCTGATTTGATTTGACATGTATATGTATCATGATCTTGTTGATGTATCACATGTGTTTTTATTTCCAGATGATGTGATCTTGTAGAATATATCAAATGTGCTTTTTTTATGAGATGTGCCATACTTAGTGGATGGGATGATATGATGATAAGGGTGCGGGGGGGATAGATTTTGATATTTGTGATCCCTCTTGCCCCCATTTGATGATACGATATGTGATGATTAGCTTAGCATTCATGTATGATGTATACTTAGCTTTTTCTTGATATATGATGTATAGATGATGTTAGATGTGATGATAATGATGGTAATGTGATGTTATGATAACAAAACAATGCACATGCAATAAACACAATCAAATGCTAAGAAAGAACACAATGAATTAACATAATACACCATGATTCACTAGCATGCAAAAACACACCTCAATATGCACAAGCAAGAATAAATCTAATCTAAGCAAGAAAAGATGAATCCTAACAAAGTATGCCCAAGCAACAAACAACCCAAAAGCAAAAACATAAAACAACTATACAAGCAACAAGCAAAGCAAGAAACAAGACAATGCAAGTAAATGTAAGTAAATGTTTTTGTAAGATTTGTTTTCATGCAACAATTTTCTATTGTTTTTGGTGTTTTGAAACAATTTTCTATTGTTTAGGTTTATGTGAAACAATTTTCTATTGTTTAGGTTTTTGAAACAATTTTCTATTGTTTTTGTTTTTGAAACAATTTTCTATTGTTTTTTTGTGAAACAATTTTCTATTGTTTAGGTTTTTGAAAACAATTTTCTATTGTTTTTGCATTGTTTTCTAATGGTTTTCCAGAGTTATGCATAGGTAACCAAGAAAGCGTGGATGCCCCCAGCATTAGATGGGGAATATACAAGGGCAGAAGCCACACACTTATGAACAAGAAGGTGAAGTCGTTGAATTGCCCCCAGTGTAAGATGGGAAATAGCGAAAGACCATACCCCTCACAGATGAATAAAAGAAGACAAAGCCAGATCAAGGCTTGACAGGATGGGGCTCACAGGGAATCTCAAAGGTAGAACTAGGGCTAGGCCAAGCAAAACTACCCTCCAGATGCAAGATGCTTGTGAACAACGAATCCTCCCAAGGTGCCGGAAACCGGTTTTCACCCAAGGACTTATCCAAAGTGCCACAATTGCATGGTTTTCACTTGTGGATGACCTGTTTTCTCTTTTTCTTTTTCTCTTTTTGATTTTTTTGTATTTTTGATCATTTTACCATGTTTTTGAGTTTTTTTCTTTTTTGACTTTTCTGCGCCATGTTTAAGCATAGAACCGCTTAAGATGCATGGCGTTCATGGGCTCACGGAGCTCATCACCATTGGGGTGAGCAAGTTTGTATGCCCCTGTGCCATACTTGGTGACTATAACATAGGGTCCCAACCAATGTGGTTCGAACTTCCCTTTCTTTTCTCATTCCACTCTTGTGTTGAACTGGTTCTCCTTCATGACTAAATCACCAACCTCAAACTGATGAGGGATGATTCTCTTGTTGTAGTTTCTAGAGACTCTGTTTTGATACACTTTTAGGTGATTAAGAGCGTGAATGCACCTCTCATCTAGGAGCTCCAATTCAGCCAGTCTTGCTACCCGGTAATCCTCATCTTTATCCAGATAGTCCCTAAGAGAAATTCTCAGGGAAGGAAGTTCAATCTCTAAGGGGATGATAGATTCTATGTCCCAAACACTAGAGAATATGGTGTCACACCCGTAGGAGTGTGAATGGAGGTTCTGTAAGCCCAAAGGGCTGGATGGATTTGTAAGTGCCAATTACGACCTGTTTTGCTGACCATCTTCTCCATTATCCTCACCAAAGTCTTGTTTGTGGCTTCAGCCTGTCCATTACCTTGAGGGTAATATGGTGTGGACCATTTTAACCTGATTTGGAACCATTGACAAAGACCTTTTACAGTTTTGTTCTTAAATGACTTCCCATTATCTGTAACGATGGCTGCAGGAATGCCATATCGACAAATGATATGATTCATGATAAATTTAGAAATCTGGGCTCCTGTTACATAGGTTAAAGGGACAGCCTCCACCCATTTTGTAAAGTATTTTGTAGCCGTGATGATGTGTGTATGACCATCAGATGAGGTAGGAGTAAGTTTTCCTATCAAGTCAAGTCCCCACTTAGAGAATGGCCATGGGGTAGTGATAGGTTGCAATGGTTGCGATGGAGCATGGATGAAGTTTCCATACTTTTGGCAAAGTACACATTTCCTGACATAATTGCAACAATCAGTTTCCATGGTAGGCCAATAGTAGCCTACTCTCAACAATTTCTTAGCTAAGACCATTCCATTTGTATGTGCTCCACACACCCCTTCATGTACTTCTTTGATTGCTTGGATTGACTCCATCACATCAAGACAACGTAACAGATTCCCATCGTAGCCACGATGATAAAGTGTACCTCCTAAAAGGGTGTAATGGGCTATTTGGTGAATCAGGATTTGCTTTTCAGAATGGGAGATATCGGGAGGGAACGTGTTGTCCTTGAGATAGGTAAAGATGGGTTCATACCATGGGGAATTGGGACCAACAACATCACAAGCCAGACAAGATTCTGGCATGTCATACGTGGGCTGGCGTAAATTTTCTACAAAGAATGGCATGTCATTATTCCCTGGTGGAATACGAAGCATAGAACCCACTGTCACCATGGCATCTGCCGATCTGTTCTGCACTCTTGGGATTTGTTCAAATGTAATGCACACAAAGTACTCCTTTAGAGTTTCTACCAACTTTTTGTAAGGTATGAGCTTGTCATCCTTAACCTTATATTCATCATTAACCTATTTGATAATTAACTGAGAATCACCCACAACCTTGACATGATGAATATTCCACTTGATAGCTAGCTTCATCCCTGCAATAAGTGCCTCATACTCTACAATATTGTTTGTGCAAGGGAAGCCCAGGTGAAAATCCTGTGGTATAGGATCACCAGAAGGAGTAATAAGGACTACCCCTGCACCTGAACCATGAAATGTAAAGGACCCATCAAAATGTATCTACCATATGACAGATTCTTCAATGTAGAGCAAGGAGGCATCTGGAAGATCCAGATTCAAAGGTTCAGTGCCTTGCAAAGGTGCTTCTGCTAGCTGGTCAGCAAGTACTTGTCCTTTAACCAACTTCTGATGTACAAATTCTATGTCAAACTCACTGAGTAGAATGATCCAATTAGCCATTCTACCTGTGAGGGTGGTTTAGACAGTAAGTACTTGAGTGGGTCAACCTTGGATATTAGCTTGGTTTTGGTATTCAATAGATAATGGTGAAGTTTTTGAAAAGTAAAAACAACAGCCAAGCAAGCTTTTTCAATTTGAGGATAATTGAGCTCATAGGCGATGAGGGTGTGACTGAGATAATACACCACTTTTTCCTTATGACCAAGGTCATATTGGGTGAGCAGCGCACCAATAGAAAATTACGTAGCAGAAATATAGAGCAAGAGTGGTTCTCCAGGAGTTGGAGGCATGAGGACAGGTGGATTAGCCAAGTATTGTTTAAGCAAAGCAAAGGCTTGTTGTTGCTCAGGTCCCCAGATGAAAGTGACATCCTTTTTAAGCAAGTGGGTGAATGAGTGGCACTTATCTGCAAGCTGGGAGATGAAGCGGTGAATGGCTTGAATTTTCCCCTGTAAGCTGCGTAGTTGCTTGATATTCTTAGGTGGAGGCATTTCAGTAATAGCAGACACTTTAGCAGGGTCTACCTCAATACCTCATCTTGATACAATGAAGCCCAACAGTTTTCCTGATAGCACACCGAAGACACACTTCTTTGGATTTAGCCTGACCTTGTACTCTCGTAGGCATTCAAAGATACGCCATAAAATGATAGGGTGATCCTCTCTTGTTTTAGACTTTCCAAGGATGTCATCCACGTAGTCCTCCATGATATCATGAATCATATCATGAAAAATTACTGTCATTTCCCACTGATAAGTAGCTCCTGCATTTTTGAGGCCAAATGGCATCACCTGATAACAGAAGGTGCCCCAAGGAGTCATGAAAGCCATTTTGTGCTGATCTTCTTCAGCTATCTTGATTTGGTTGTATCCTGAAAATCCATCCATGAGAGATAGCATCTCGTACCCTGCTGTTGAGTCACAATCATGTCAATATTTGGCAGCAGAAAATCATCTTTAGGGCAAGCCTTATTAATGTCTCTAAAATCCGTGTAGATTCAGATACCGACAGGATTTTTCTGGACAGGAACAATGTTTGATATCCATTCAGAATAATCAATAGGCCAGATGAATCCTACCACAAGTAATCTTTCCAACTCTTCTTTAACCAGTAAGGCCACTCTTGGGTGCATCTTTCAGAGTTTCTGTTTGATAGGCTTAGCATCTGCATGCACAACTAGGTTGTGCACGACCAAAGTTGGATCTAAGCCTGGGCATGTCTTTGTAAGACCATGCGAACACATCTATAAACTCTCACAGTAGCATAGTGAATGTCTTCTGTTCTCTAGCCGAGAGTGATGCTCCCAATTTTACTATCTTGGGATCTTCTTCTGTACCAATATTCACATCAATGGTTTCTTCGACTAGTAATTTTGATAAGTCCTCCATACACGTAGGATCAGGAGGGAGGTTGAGATCTTCATCCAAGGATGTCTCCATGAGATTTTCATCCTTGGCATGGTCACTTTGTTTGTCCTTTGATTTTTTTATTTGTTTGTCAGCCAGTGCCTCAAAGAGGTTTTCACTGTGTGACTTGGACTTTGATTTTTGCCGAGGCTTTACATTGGAACTTTTTCCCTCACTTTTCTTTAAGTTTTGCTGACCACGAAGCTCAGCCTCCTCACCAAAGTAGGTGCAGGTATCCAAGTCAATAAAGAAACCCTTCTTGTGATCTCCAATGGGAATTGTATCCCTTATGCCCATGAACTCTGTGATAGCTTCATCATTCTCGAATAAATCTAGCGACATGTGATGTTGTTGGTCCCATTCAACAAGGGAAGGGTAAACAAGGTCAAGGGTTGGTTCCGTGGGGGTTATGGTTAGGACAACATTGTTCATGAATAGGTTTGTGGAGGCAAGATCCTCATATTGGCTACAATGGGAATCCGTATCACTGTCTAGATAGTCAGAGCTATCCTCACATTTAGAACAAGTAGCATCTTGATCATTGGGGTGTGCTCCATAAGGGTGAATCCCAATGCCATATCTTTCTATTTTGAAATGTGGAAGAGGCACTGGTTCTCTTTGTCCTTGTTCATTTCTTCCACATCCTAGGCCCTTGTAGCCCATGGAGTACATCATTTTACTAGATTTCTCATATTCTAGGGTTTGATAACAGGATGGCTGAGTATCCTCTGGGACCCAAGTTGTAGGTGGATCAAGTAATTTTTCCTCAGCTAACAAGCCTCCAGGTAAGAATGACCCAATAGTGTGTTCATTTCTAGGTCTTCTGAAGTGATAGTTGGGTCAACCTCTAGTCTTGGGTGACAATGAGAGGTCTGAAACCAAGAGCACTTGTTGTACATTATATTCTCCCACAGCCATATTCAAGGATTTTCATCTCCCATGAATCAAAAGGAGATGTTGATGTAGATGCCCCATGGGCACAAGAACTGAGAGAATCTGAATCTATCCAAGATTCCATGGCCTCAGATTGGAGAGGGACAACTATATCAGCTGGAGGGACATGCATATGTGCCCTTTCATGTAAAGCTATTGAGAGCTCTACAGTGAGCGAAGGGCTCTGAATCTCCTTGTATTGTAATGGTGTGTCCCTCATGCTTCAATTTAATGCATTGATGAAATGTCGATGGCACGGCCTACATGGCATGAATCCATGGTCGGCCTAGAAGCATATTATATGGAAGTTCCAAGTCCAGGACATGAAACTTTGTCTGATGGCAAGTGGGACCCACCTCCATGGGCAACGTGATTGTGCCCACTGACTCCCTTTCCACGTTGTCGTATGTGGTGATAGTGATGATATTGGACTCAAGATCTACCTCAGTATGTCCTAACTGTTTAACCAACTTGAGTGTACAAATGTTCAACCCAGATCCGTTATCCACAAGCACCCATTTGATCTTCCTGCGGGTGACAACTACCTCAATATATAAAGGAAGATTATGTGTTGGATTCTCAGTAGGGATCTCCCTATGGTTGAAGGAAATATGTTCATTTGGTATGATGTTTGCCACTGCGGCTTGAAGGTGTGTAGGATCAACCTCTAATGGCACTCCCGACCCCTGAAGAGTTTGGTATAGAATGTCTTTATGTACATTGGATATCTTAAGAAGATCTAAGATCAAAATCTTAGCAGACGTCTTCTCAAGTTGCTCTAAAAGGTTATATTTACCAGTTTGTGGGGTTGACAGAGAAGGTTCTGGAATCACGAGGTGGGCACACCTTGTTACCACAGCGCAGTCCTTTCCCTTGATTTGGATGGTGTTGACATGGTCAGTAGGAGAGTGAATACATCCAATAAGTGAATCATAATGATTGTTGTCTTTTTTGGTGTACAAGTAATTCACTACTTTATAACCTTGGGATGACTCTCCCCGATCCGGCTTTGACTTTTCTGATTTATCATGATTGGGGAATGGCTCTTTATATATCCCCATTTTCTCGTTAGGTGTCTACATTTTTCCTGGGTTGTCCACCTCTATCTCCCCATTGTCAATGAGGTCTTGAATATAATGACGGAGTCACAGACATTTGTCTGTCTTATGCCCCTTGACATGATGCATTTCACAATATTCATGCTCCTTGTACCATGAAGGTTTTGGAGCATTGTCATCAAATGGTTGCATCGTAGGATATGTCATCATGTGGGCCGCATCCAATTGTTTTAGTATAACTGACAAAGGTTCATTAAGAGAGGTGAATGTTCTTCACTTTGGTGGTGGTTGAATTGGTCCTTTGGTCAGTTTAAAAGGTTGACCGGTTTGGACCATTTGTACACATTTGGAATCAGTGATCCCATCTCCCACCACATTTTTATTTTTGTTAAAGACCTTCGGCTTCTTCCATGGATTTGACATTTTGATTATCTCTAGATTGGGTTTTGAGGGTGCCTTTGGCAATGAGAGCTTTCTCTATCTGAACCCCTTTTTCGATGACCTCCTCAAAAGTGTGAACACAATGCATTTGGAGGTGGAAAGCTATATCCGGGTTTAGGTTGGGAATGAAAATACTAACCAGCTATTTTTCAGGGAAAGCACAAGGGAAGCACTAGCTATCCCTCTCCACCATTGGAGGAAGCTGGTGAAAGTCTCATTAGGGTGTTGTTTGGCACCACATAAATCTGCCATGGTGACATCACTCTCTATGTTGTATGAGAAGTGACGCACGAACCTTTCTGCCAATTCTGGCCAGGTGAAAATTGATCCCTTGTGGTAAATGTGTAAACCACTCCAAGGCTTGACCTCCGAGACTCTTGGGGAAAAGTCTGATGAGATAATTGTCACTATAAGACACCTCTTGACATGCCATATAGAAATATTTGACATGATCCCGTGGATCTCCCTTCCCTTTATATTTGTCAAATTTTGGCATATCAAATTTCTTAGGAAAGGGTTGAAGGGTCATAGTCTTGTCAAAAGGATAGGGGCATAATTCTTCATATTGATACTTTCTAATGCTCCCTATATTGCTCTCTTGTAGGCTCGTGAGTGTCACTTTCATAGACTGTACCTCTTGTGTGAGAAATTGTTCTCTAGTGGGAGAAGCGGGGATATATACGCGATGATACCCTGTATCTTCTTCTCCTTGGTTTTCTCTATGGAGTTCATTGATCTTAACCTTAGGCTTCAAATTTTGAACATTTTTGTTTGCTTCCTTCTGTACATGGGAGGTTAGCAAAGCTAATTGTCAGCTTAGGTTACTAATCTGTTGTTGAATTGTGGTTTCTTCTTCTAAAGGTTCTTCCTCCTCGTATTGTGGAGGTTCTTCACCCGTCTCATGTTCTGTCTTGTTTCTACGTGGCACTTTGATAAAGGGTATTCTATGTCCCACCACTTTATCATTCCCTACGTTAGAGGTAGAAGCATGTCCATGCGTCAAAATATCCTCCATATTGATAAGGGGTCGTTCTTCCTCAGTAGCGTTATTCGCAGGTGGGATTGTTTCATTTTCAGTGGGCAATTTGGCCCCTAATTCTACAACCCGTGCTAGCACTCTATCTTTATTTCTGAAAAGAAACTCATCTAATAAAGTAGGGTCAAAATCAAATTCTACATGTGGGGATTCTAATTCATTTCCACTATGATCGACCATATCTTCTATCTCTTTTTCCATAGAAAACAGAGGTCCTAGATCATGTCCAATGAAGGGGTTTGACCCTTGTCTGTTAGAGGCTTCCCAAGCTTGCACTTGTTGTTCCTCGTATGTCTATTTCTTGAGTCCTAATCATGTTTTAGGAGCCATGTTTTTGTGATAGTTTCACTAGGGTAAGTTGTAAATGTGTTCAAAACTTTGTGACCACACCTAAGTGAAATGCAAGATGTATTGTCAAGAATATGAATGAATTAACAATGTGAGAATACCAATGTGATAGAGTGATAAATCACCAGTGACACAAATGTTTGGTATCTAAACCTATCAAATGAAGTACCTCCTAGACTATGTTTCAAAAAGTAGTTTCACGTCGCAAGATAATTAACAAGATGTTCTTACTTATGCTAAGTTCACGAGAATGAACAAAACGTAAGTAAATACAAAAAGTCAATGTGACCTCCTAACAAGATATACTAGGAGCGAGCTCAAACTCGATTAAGACCTATATCTCAAAAAGTGCCAATTACAATTCGTGAATGACACAACAATATCACCAAGATATGTTAACCAAACTTTGCGAGAAAGTAAGGTATTGATATCAAGGTGCTATTGATATAACACACACAAATGGTAACACCCAACACTCTTCAAAATCAAGGTAATAATAGAATCAAACTAAAGAGCTCAAAGTATAGCTAGGAATAGTTAAAAATGTGTGCAGCGTAACCTTACAATATAGATATTTATGTCGAGTTTACAAGAAACAAGACGTAAATATCAAAATTGTAGTGATACGATACAAACAAGCTAACCCTTCTAAGGAAGTTCAAGATGATGAACCATGCCTAACTACAATGATGATCTTGACATGGGTATCAAGATCACAATGGCCACCAATGATATGAATACGTCTCTGTGCACTTTAGACATTTAACTTACCCAGCCGCAAACATGGATGGGCGTAAATGGACAAAAAAGTGGCAGAAACAATCGATTGGTAACACAAAGGTAGTCACTCTCCTTCTGATCAACAAAGTGTCAAAAGAATGTGAAGGAAGTAAATCAAAAATGGGATGAAAAATGTTGGCTTCACTTTGGCAGAGTTTCACCTCACCCTAAGGCAAGTAAAAACTAAGCGAAAGTAACGCGTCACACGTTTCACAATAAAAAGATGGTTCACAACTCAACACTATTTTAGAATGGTCAAAGTGGGCTCCTGGCCAAAGTATATTTTCCTAGGTGGTTCTCTCATCCTAGGTGTTACAAAGATTATCCACGAGTGGGACGATTTACCCAAATAGTCCCGACTATCTTGGGAGTATCTCAACTTTTCCCCCTTCAAGCACAGTGGGCATTAAATGCATCCATCGTGTACTTAAAAGGGTCACGTAGGGACAACTTGTAACTCTATCTCACAAAGGAATCACTAGTCAGATAGGTAGTGTGGAGCACTTCCCATTTCATCCACAAGGTTCCCTCTTGCGTGGACTACTTTGGGGTTCCTGGAACCACCCCCATTGTTGTAGCTTAAGGCGTTATGCCAAAGGGGTTATGTTCCAGTTGAGCGGAGAGGGACGTACCCTTTTCTGAAACCTACAATACAATGTTTTGAATATGTTGTTCATTTTATCTTTTTTAATTAGGTGTGGTTTTCTCGAACACCATTTGGCAACCTGTATAACAACTGTATTAGTAGTTTTTGACTTTTGTTTTGATTCCTCTGTTCTTTGACAAGCGATGGCATTTTGGTCCTGTATGACGATTTTTAGTAGTTTTCCATCAAAAGAGAAGGCACCATTTCTGATTCTCCAGATCATCCAAGGACGCAAGAGAAGAGCATACGTGATGTCTTCAAAATCCAAAAGATATCAAATGGAAAAACACTTTAATTCAACTATGCCAAGTTAACCAATTCCAACTCAAATATTCCTAACAACCTCAAAGCATCAAAAGGACTTAAGAATCATTTTTGATTCCCAAGATCACCCCAAGGGACGTGAGGGAAGAGCATACGTGATCTTATTCCTATAAGTAAACAATGCAAAAATCTATCTAATCAAGTACAAACATGTAAAAATAGCCTGCAAAGACAAGTATATGATTAGATAAAACCTGCAAGAATGTTAGAACCTCAACACATTAATTTCAAAAATACAAAAGGACACCTGCGCCCCTTTTTTGGCATCTGCACATGGTTAGGGCATATACGCCACTCTATGTTTTTTTGAATTACAGTGCACCTGCGCCACCCGAGAGGCATGTGCACCACGAAAACAATGTATGCGCTACTCTGTGTGTTTTTTGCTTACCATGCACCTGCGCCACCAGAGAGGTGTGTGTGCCCACAAAAACAATGTATGCACCACCTTCGAGAAAAATAGATGGGAAATCAGACAGAACACTTGCACCACCGGAAAATGTGTGCACCACCAGGGAAAAGTGTGTGCGCTACCAGGAAAACATGTGCACCACCGCTTTATAAAATAGTCCCAGATTCTGACAGAACATGTCTGCATCACCAAAAATGTGTCTGCACCACTAAAACAGTGTGTGCTCTCTGGTTAGGGTGTACACACCATCTGATAGGTTTTAAAATGTAGTGAAGGTACAGTACAAAATGACGTCTGCGCCCAGGTTAGTGCATCTGCGCATTGGTTAGGGTGTGTGCATGGGGTTAGCGTGCATGCGCCAGGGTCAATAAATAGAGAACCAGGTTTTGACAGTGCACCTGTGCCACCAGAGAGGCGTGTGCACCACAAAAACCATGCCTAAAAATTTGCTCCTAAAAATGTGCCTGCGCCACACCTGCAACCAAAATATGGAAAAAAACACAAGAAAACTCACAATATCTCAAATTTTGACAAGTTAGTTTAAGAATGGCAACAACCCATTAAAATGATGGCTATGAACAAGAAGTTACACATATCAAATTAGCAAAAATTCCAAGAAAATGGACATTAATTACTACATGTGCATATCAAAAGTTAGCCAAAACAATGAAACTTAAACTAAAATGCCATGGGACTAAGGGTCCCACCAGGCATGCCAAATGTGTGCATGTGTACTTTTCTTAAGCTAAATTAAATGAAGCAAGAACTACCACCTAAAAATAGTTCTATAATCTAGCTAAGACAAAGCCTAAGCACCATCAAGATAAAGAGCTAAACAAGATCTATACTAAACATCATAACTTTGAAAACATAAGATCAAAACTAGCATGCTATTTAAAATCTCTACTCTCCTAGATTACCAACAAAATGAATGGACCTATTTAGCTCCAATGGCAATCAAAAATTTCTTGTTTGATCCTTAAAGAATGCAAGAATAGGAAGCTTAGCTCTTAACAATGGTGACCTCTCAAGAAAACAAAAGGCAAGCTCTTAGTCTCTTTGCTATATGCTTTGCATTTGCTCTCTTAAGAAGTTTAGGTGTAGGTATAAAGGTAGAAGGAGGGCTCCTTATATAGCCCAATGGATAAAGGAAACACTTCATCCCTTTGCATGTGGGATAAAGGTAAAACATGATTAGGAATGGATAAGGTTGCTTTATAAAAGGTAACCTTACTTTAGAAGGGTTTAATTTATGCTTAGCAAGTCATGGGAGTTGGGGGTGTTTTAATTAATCAAAGGTGATTAACTAATAGGTAGATGTAAGCTTATAGAAGCTAATTAGAGGAATATTAGTATGATTTAGGCTATTAGAAGGGGATTAAATCAATTAAATATTGATTTATTGGTTAAATGGAAGGGAAAGCTAATTAATTAATAATAATTAATTAGTCTAGGTAGAAGGGGTGATTAATTAACGGAAGGTCATTAATTAGGTTGTTAGTTGGATAGGTGACTTAACACAATCCCTTCTCCCAGATTTACATATAGATCTCTTCTTGCAACGTTCTCTAACGATTGTACTCTAAATTTTTTCCTCCCAGTGATACAATCCCATCCCAAATGTAGTAGCTTCCTTATAAAGATCCACTCCAAGGAATCATTATGGACGTTGAATTGTTCAACAACATGTGACATTTTGCCTTCCTCTAATTCAACAATGCCCAACTGTTGTACCTATAAGATTATTTGACGATTAGTTGGTGGTTACCAAAATACTCAAGTACAAATGTTTAAAAATGTGAACTTGTACATGTAAGAATACACTTGAAATATCCCTTGTGGGATATTTCTTAAAAATGCACAAAATATTGAAAATTTGCAGCCAAATAAATTACTGATTTTTACAGATTTTTACAGTTAGGACAACGAACTAAAGAAAATTAATATCTCCCAAAATATCCACCCAAATTACTTGAAAATTTAAAGAGAGCTTGCTAGTATAATAAAGGACATAAGAAAACTATTTTTGGAATTTTTTAGAAATTAAAATGCTACCAGAATATTATAACGTGCCTTAAACAGCTGGAAAACTTCTAAAATTCGTAACTCTCCAAATACAAGAGAAAAAATTATGAGACTTTGGAAATAAAATTTAAAAATATAGGAGATGATATTTCAACCTTTAGATCTGAAAATGGCTAACTGGAAATCCTCTAAATAAAGGCTGCAAGTTGCCTAGCTTGGAAAAGGGTTGGAAATTGATGAAAATGCCTTCAAAGTGATGCTAAGCCCTGCCCAAATGGCTACCGTAAATCTAATATAAAAACCCTCTGATTATCTTCCCCAAATGTCCCTAAAACCCTCAAAACCCTTCCTCTGAAACCTCTGATAATATCTCTAATGACCAGCTAGGGTAGATCTCTCACTACCGAAGAATGCCCTGCTAGTTAGGGATGGATCTCTCACCGCCGAAGCTAGTGTTCCTGTAGGATTTCACTCCACAAGCTGTAGATTTGCAAACAACAGTTGCACGTGAAGGAAAATAATTATGTATGCGAAAAAATTCCTTTTCCTTTCTTCCCTAGCTCCTTATATACTTCTCCAAGGCAAAAGAGCCCCAATAAACCTTATACGCATTTCTTTCCATAAAAGGGCCATTAAAATAAAAGTAACTAAAGTTACTTTTCCCTTTTTAAGTCGCCATGGTCCAAAAGTGACCCCCAAACGCAAAATTAGAATATTAGTACCATGTGGCCCCTTCCTAATGACAAAACGTAACATCTAGTCCTACCAACACACTTTTTTGCATATGTCAATGAAGAATTATAACAAAATGGACTAGATATTCATACCCAATAGCTCCCAACATCCACAACCCCTTGGGTATGACCAAGGCTTGGAATCGACTTGGCCCTTGGGCATTTGGCGTAGGAAAGGGGACATTACAATCCTCCCTTCCCAAATTTTGCTTGTCCTCAAGCAAATGCAAACTAGGATCCTGCAAAATCTTCTCTCCCTCCCAAGTAGCATCCTCAAGTGGCAATCCCTTCCATCGCACCAAATACTCGGTGATTACTCTGCTCATGAGCCCCCTCTGTCTCTTCAATAATGGATTCTGGTTCTAACACCAACTTTCCCTCCTCATCTAGCGGAGGTAACTTTGTAGATGGTACAATATGTTGTCCGAGTGACTTCTTAAGGCATGAAACATGGAAGATATTATGTATCTTACTTGTGCTCCAGTAGCTCTAGCTCATATGTAATTGCCCCAACTTGATGAACTACCCGGTACGGACCATAAAACCGTGGTTTTAATTTCTCTGCACCCTTATGCTTCAGTGAGGACTACCTATATGGCTGCAAATGTAAGAATACTAGATCCCCAACCTCAAAAGACCTCTCTATCCTGTGCTGATCTACATATACCTTTTGTTGATTTTGTGCCTTCTGAAGGTTCTCTTTGAGAGCCTTCAGAATATCTTGGTTCTCCTGTAACCAATCTCGAGCTTTGGGAGCTCGACTATCTGGTAATACCAAATCCACAAATGTCATAGCATCGTACCCATACAAGGCTTGGAAAGGAGTCATACCTATGCTCATCTGGTAGGTGGTATTGTAACAACACTCATCCACATGTGTAACCATTTAATCTATGCCCGTTGATGTCCTGTCACATAACTCCGCAAGCAGCCCTCTATCCACTTATTGACTATCTCTGTCTACCCATCTATCTGTGGGTGGTAGCTAGTGCTAGGAGTCAACTCCGTACCTGCTAGTCTGAAAATCTCATGCCAAAAGGTGCTCATGAATATCTTATCCCTGTCATTGACAATATTTTTAGGTAACCCATGTAGCCTAAAAATACCGGTATAGAAGATACCGGGCCACATCCACTACCTCGTACCCCTTGGGTAGGGAAAAGAAATGAGCATACTTAGTTAACCGATCAACTACAACATAAATGCAGCTATGCTCGTACACCAAGGGAAGCCCTATGATAAAGTCCATAGATATGCTTTCCCATTTCTGTTTGGGAATGGGGAGAGGTTGAAGTAATCCTGCTGGAAAAGATTGCTCGGATTTGGTTTGTTGGAAAACCATACACTCTCTGACATGATTAAGGACATCATCCTTCATCCCCTTCCATGTAAATCTCTCCTTGATAAACCTGTATGTTTTGAAATACCCAAGATGTCCAGCTAGCGGTGTATCATGTACTCCTCAAAGGATATTCTCCTTCATTTTGGATCCTAGGTACAAGGAAAATCCTATCCTTGTAGAAAATGAGATCATCCACTACTTTGTATCGGTCATCCTGTATAATACCATCCATGATCTCACGTGCAAACTCATTTTTGGAATACTTAACAAGTATATGAGCCTTCTAATCCACTAAAATCTCAAACATAGAACTAAGCATAGAAGTGAGGTAAGGCCTCCTAGATAAAGCGTCAGCAACAATATTATTCTTACCTCTAGTGTAATCTATGTCAAAGTCATATGTTTGTACCTTGTTCACCCATCTTTGCTGGCGATCATTGAGCTTATTTTGTCCCAAGAAGAACCTCAAACTGTTGTGATCCGTACGAACCATGAATTTGTCCACCCATAAGGTACTGTCTAAATTTGGCCAAGGCATGCATGATGGCCAACATCTCCTTATCATACATTGAATACCCTCTCTCTAGGGATTTGAATTTTTGACTCTCATAGGTGATGGGGTGCCTATCCTGCATGTGAATTGCCTAAACACCCTCTCCTGATGCATCACACTCTATAATGAATGGGTGGGAGAAGTCTGGTAATGCGAGGATGGGACACGAACGCATCACCTCCTTGAGGTGATAAAAAACTTGTTGTGTTGCATCTGACCAAGCAAAATCCCCCTTCTTGATCAAATCGGTCAATGGAGCAATCAACCGAGATAAATTCTTCACGAACCTTTGGTAGTATGTGCACAGCCCCATGAATCCTCTCAGTGGCCAATCCAGGATTACCCGTATCTTCCCTCTATCCACCTTCACTGTACCCCCACCAATTACTTATCTCAAGTATAGAAATTCAGTCATGTCAAACTCACACTTAGAGGCTATCGCATATAACGAATTAGCTTCTAATATCCCCAATATCTCACCCAGGTGCCTGATATGGTCCTCCTAAGTCTTGTTGTAGACTAAAATATCATCAAAGAAAACGAATACAAACTTTCACGCAAGTGGCGGTTGAACACATGATTCATGCAAGACTGGAATGTAGCAGGAGCATTAGACAATCCGAAAGGCATCACCAAGAACTCAAAGTGACCGTAATGGCATCTGAACGTTGTCTTATGCACATCCTGCTCCTTGACTTTGATTTGATGATATCCAGAATGTAAATCTATTTTCAAAAAATAGATTGCACTATGTAGCGCATTCAACAACTCATCAATGTGTGGTACGGGATACTTGTTCTTTATTGTCTTCTTATTCAAGGCACGGTAGTCCATACACATCTGTAGGGTCCCATCCTTCTTCTTCACCAATACCACCGAAGAAGTAGAAGGGCTGGAACTCGGTCTAATATGCCCCATATCAATGAGCTCCTGTATAGTCTTTTTGATCTCATCCTTAAACCATTTGGGGTGATGGTAAGGAGAAGTGACCACCGGTCTAGCATCCTCGAGCTCAATCACATGCTCAAATCCCCTATTTGGAGGTATGCTTGAAGGTATGTCACCAAACACTGCACTATGTTTGTCCAATAGGCCCTGTATATCCACACGGTACTCCTGTTGTCCATCCCCTGATTTCTTGGTCGAAACCAAACAATGTACAACTCAATCCACCCCGTCATTCCTATAGATCCTCTTGGCTGTAATAACTCGCGGTGCCCTTAAGGATAAGCCCCTCAAGATCACATTCCTCCCTTCGGACTTAAACTTCAGCTCCATCATCTGGAAGTTAGTCCGAAACTCACCGAGGGAATGGAGCCACTGTACACCAAGCACTATGTTGGTCTCTCCAATACCAACAATATAGAAATAATTCGTAACTGTATAGTTACCCATCGTGATGCTCATTTGGGGAACACGTCGTGTGTATCTCATAGAATATCCATTGGCTACAACCACGTCGAAGCCCTCAAATTCCTCTGTTTGTAACCCTCGCCTCTCAACCAATGAGGCATCAATAAATTTGTGGGTTGCCCCACTATCAATGAGTACAACCACTCGTTGTCCCTACAAAATTCCCCTATCTCTGAATGCCTTGTACCTCGGGGTACTAGACAAGGTGGTGATAGTCTCCTGAGGGAAAGTCTCGCTATCCTGCTCAACACCCACACTATCTAATGCCTCATCATCATCATCATCCTCTAAACCCTGTGTGTCCAACTCCTCATCACCATCACTCTCCTTGAAGACCTCTATGAATTGGGCCCTCCCTCTGTCCTTGCAATCGTGTCCTGGAACCCAAGGTGTGTAGCAATCGAAACATAGTTTCTTTCACCTCAATTCCTCCTTGTCCTCTCTAGATCCGAATGGTCTCCAGACTGTATCTTTCTTAGGTGGAGGTACCTTTGGCTGCGAACCCTCGGTTCTTGAAGGGAAACCCTTAGGCTGCACTTGAGATGGAAACCTCGACTTAGGAGTGGATAACTCCAAGTCACGAGCTCTCCTAATAGCCTCATACAACGAAGAAGGCTCAAATGCCCTCACAAATCCAAAGAGAGCGTCTATAGAACCTGCTATGAATAGGGAAATCAACCTCATCTCTGTAACATTAGGTACCATGACCGATAGTCTCTAAAAATCGGTGATATACTGATCCATGGAACCTATCTGCCTCAAATGAGTCAACTCTCTAAAATACCTATCAGGGTCCCTCTTATTGAATATGCTCACTAGCCTCTTTGTGAACTCTGCATAAGTCATGATGTATATGTGTCCCTGTACAATCAACCCATGATGCCACCAATGATGAGCGTCTCTCTCTAGATGTAAGATTGCAAACTTAATTGCATCTTCCTCATGCATAGGATTTAAGTCGAAGTATGTCTTCAACTTCTGCACCTAAGACTGTGCAATACACTTCTTAGAACTGTCGAAATGTGGAACAAAAATCTGTCCCAACCTCCTTTGCATCTCTGATACCTGTGCCTGGTAATCTCTCCTATGCCTGCTGTCAATCTTCATTTTGCAATATTCGTGGAATGGCATGTTGTCATGAAAACCATCACTTAAAGTCTGGTACCTTTCCCAAAAATACTCCTCATCTACAATATCCCCTGGCTACCATACCTGTGAAACTTTCAGATCCTTCAAGAAAGAAGGTTCGTGAAACCCCAGAGGCCTAGTAGAAGAATGGGGGACCGCTGTCCTGAATGTCCACCCTCACCTCTTTGATCATATTGTCCCTTATTGCTATTTTCTCCTCTTTCCACATGAGTATCAAACTTGTCCCGTGTTAATCTCTCAGTGAGCTGGCTCAAATAGAGATTGGTAGTCTCCTGCTGCTTTACCATGTTGGTGAACAATTGTTTCATCAGATCTACTCCTATATCCTCATTGTCTATGTCCCCCATCTTTCAATCCCAACAAGCTGGAGAAACAACTGCTCTAATACCACTGTAATATCCCTAGTGGGATACCACTTAAAAATGCACAAAATATATGAAAATTTATAGCCAAATAAAAATACTAATTTATGCAAATTTTTACAGTAAGGACAACGAACTAAATAAAATCAATATCTCCCAAAATATCCACTCGAATTACTTGAAAATTTAAAGAGAGCTTGATATTATTATAGAGGACATAATAAAACTATTTTTGGAATTTTACACAAATTAAACTACTGCCAGAAAAAGCACAACGTGCCCTAGACAGCTGGAAAACTTCAGAGGTTTGTAACTCTCTAAATACAAGAGCAAAAATAATGGTATTTGGAAATAACATTAACAAATATAGGAAATAATATTTCCACCTTCAAATTTGAAAATGGCCGATTGGAAAACCCCCAAATAAAGGCTATAAGTCACCTTGCTTGGAAAGGGGTTGGAAAATGATGAAGGCGCCTTCAAAGTGATGCTAAGCCCAACCCAAATGGCCACTGTAAGTCTGATCTGGAACCCCTCTGATTATCTTCCCCAAATGCCCCCAAAATTCCTCAAACCCTTCCTCTGAACCCTCCGGTAATATCTCTATAGCACAGCCCTGAAATCGGCTCCAAAATGACAGACTAGGGTAGATCTCTCACTATCAAAGAATGCCCTGCTAGCTAGGGATGGGTCTCTCACCATCGAAGTTAGGGTCCTTGTGGGATTTCACTCCACAAGTTGTAATGCGCAAACAACAATTGCATGAGGAGGATAAAATGTATGTGACAAAAGTGCCTTTCCTTTCTCTCATAGCTCCTTATATACTTCTCCTCGGTAAACGAGTCCCAATAACCCTAGGCGCATTCCATTCCATCGAGGGGCCAATAAAATAAAAGTAACTAAAGTTAATTTTTCCTTTTTGAGTCACCATGGTCCAAAAGTGACACCCAAATGCAAAACTTGGATATTATAACCACGGGGTCCCTTCCCAAAAGCTCCCAGTGTCCACAACCCCTTGGGTATGTCCATGGTTTGGACTCGACTTGGCCCTTGGGCCTTTTGGCGTAGGAAAGGGGACATTACAGAAAGGGAACATATAAGGTACTAGACAAAGTGGCAATAGTCTCCTAGGGAAAAGTCTCATTATCCTGCTCAACACCCGCACTATCTAATGCCTCATCATCATCATCATCCTCTAATCCCTGTGTGTCCAACTCCTCATCACCATCACTCTCCTCAAAGACCTCTATGAATTGGGCCCTCCATCTACCCTTGCAATCATGTCATGGAACCCAAGGTGTGTGGCAATCGAAACATAGTTTCTTTCGCCTCAATTCCTCTATGTCCTCTCTAGATCCGAATGGTCTCCAGGCTGTATCTTTCCTAGGTGGAGGTACCTTCGGCTGCGAACCATTGGTTCTAGAAGGGAAACCCTTAGGCTGCACTCGAGGTGGAAACCTCGACTTAGGAGTGGATAACTATAAGTCACGAGATCTCCTAATAGCCTCATGCAAAGAAGAAGGATCAAATGCTTTCACAAATCCAGCGAGAGTGTTTGTCAAACCTACTATGAATAGAAAAATCAACCTCATCTCTGTAACATCAGGTACCATGACCGATAGTCTCTAAAAATCTGTGATATACAGATCCAAGGAACCGGTTTGCCTCAAATGAGTCAACTCTCTAAAATACCTGTCGGGGTCCCTCCTATCAAATCTGCTCACTAGCCTCTTTGTGAACTCTGCATAAGTCGTGATGTATATGTGTCCCTGTGTAATCAACCCATGATACCACCAATCATGAGTGTCTCCCTCAAGATGTAAGATTGAAAACTTAATTGCATCTTCCTCACGCATAGGATTCAAGTCAAAGTATGTCTTCAACTTCTGAACCCAAGACTGTGCAATACACTTCTTAGAACCGCCAAAGTGTGGATTAGAAATCTGTCCTAACCTCCTTTACATCTCTGGTACCTGTACCTGGTGATCTCTCCTAGGCTTGTTGCCAATATTCATTTTGTAATATTCCTGGAATGGCATGTTGTCATGAAAGCCATCACTTAAGGTCTGGTACCTTTCCCAACAAGACTCCTCATCTAGAATATCCACTGGCTGCCGTACCTATGAAACTTCCAGATCCTTCAAGAAAGAAGGTTCGTGAAACCCCAAAGGCATGGTAGAAGAATGGGGAGACTGCTGCCCTAAATGTCCCCCCTCACCTCTTTAACCATGTTGTCCCCTATTGCTATTTTCTCCTCTTTCTGCATTAGCATCAATCTTGTCCTGTGCTAATCTCTTAGTGAGCTGGCTCAAATAGAGATTGGTAGTCTCCTGTTGCTTTACCATGTTGGAGAACAATTGTTTCATTAGATCTACCCCTATATCCTCACTCTCTCTGTCTCCCATCTTTCAATCCCAATAGGCTGGAGAAACAACTGCTCTGATACCATTGAAATATCCCTTGTGGGATATTTCTTAAAAATGCACAAAATATTGAAAATTTGCAGCCAAATAAAATATTGATTTTTACAGTTAGGACAACAAACTAAAGAAAATTAATATCTCCCAAAATATCCACCCGAATTACTTGAAAATTTAAAGAGAGCTTGCTAATATAATAAAGGACATAAGAAAACTATTTTTGGAAATTTTCAGAAATTAAAATGCTACCAGAATATTACGCGTGCCCTATACAGTTAGAAAACTTCTAAAATTCGTAACTCTCCAAATACAAGAGAAAAAATTACGAGACTTTGGAAATAACATTTACAAATATAGGAGATGATATTTCAACCTTCAGATCTGAAAATGGCCAACTAGAAACCCTCTAAATAAAGGCTGCAAGTCACCTAGCTTGGAAAAGGGTTGGAAATTGATGAAGATGCCTTCAAAGTGATGCTAAGCCCTGCCTAAATGGCTACCATAAATTTGATATAAAAACCCTCTGATTATCTTCCCCAAATGCCCCCAAAACCCTCAAAACCCTTCCTCTAAAACCTCTGATAATATCTCTGTAACACAGCTCTGAAAGTGGCTCCAAAATGACCAGCTAGGGTAGATCTCTCACTACTGAAGAATGCCCTGCTAGCTAGGGATGGATCTCTCACCACCGAAGCTAGTGTTCCTGTGGGATTTCACTCCACAAGTTGTAGATTTGCAAACAACAGTTGCACGTGAAGGAAAATAATTATGTATGCGAAAAAAGTCCTTTTCCTTTCTTCCCTAGCTCCTTATATACTTCTCCAAGGCAAAAGAGCCCCAATAAACCTTATACGCATTTCTTTCCATAAAAGGGCCATTAAAATAAAAGTAACTAAAGTTACTTTTCCCTTTTTAAGTTGCCATGGTCCAAAAGTGACCCCCAAACGCAAAATTAGAATATTAGTACCATGTGGCCCCTTCCTAATGACAAAACGTAACATCTAGTCCTACCAACACACTTTTTTGCATATGTCAATGAAGAATTATAACAAAATGGACTAGATATTCATACCCAATAGCTCCCAACGTCCACAACCCCTTGGGTATGACCAAGGCTTGGACTTGACTTGGCCCTTAGGCCTTTGGCGTAGGAAAGGGGACATTACAACACTAGTGTGGAGAAGAAGTGCTGTATAGAGGTAGGTTAGAACATCCAGTGTGATAGAAAACAAAAGTGTGCACACCACTAGATGCACATATTAACAAGAACTTGCAAAGGTCACAAATTTCCATACAGGATTGTGTCTAAGAGTTATGTGCGAGTCTTTGGGCAAAAGCTTGCGCAGAGCATAAGAAAAACACCATAATGATGGAAAAACCAACCTAAAGACCTGAAACTTTATGCACAATCATGTATAAGGCCTTACATGGTACACACAACCCTATATACATCCATAAGATGCATTCTTGTGCCAAAATGTAGACAAAGTTAGGGATCTTGCACACTACTAATTACACTTATGTTTATGGTTGATGCAAGATTGCTTGTGGACATGAATACTCATGCATCAGATAGAGAAAAGGGGACATGTGCACACTAACTTAACAAAGACCAACAAAAGGAAGGAGGAGCATTGATGACACTCTTAAAATGAGTTAGAAGTGTCGGGCTTGCTTTTGATAGGTGTCACGAACATCAAGAGTGCTCCTTACACCAAAAAAAACACAAAACCATAAAGACAAAAAAATGTAAAAAAACAAAAAAATTTATCAAAAATTGACAAAACATAATAATAACACTCCATTAAAACAAATGATCGACAAATAAAAAATACATAAAATATCACTAGTCCCTCTTTAAGATGTCTACACAAAAATAAAAAAAAGAAAAAGAAGAGAAAACAAATAAACACATCAACATTGAACTTTCACCTCAATTCCCACCAAAATTAAAATAAGCATAGAAATTACAATTTGTTAAAAAAAAATCATTTACTTTAACAATAAAATAAACATTTACCACCGCAACCTAGGAACTTGCACCCGAAACCTCCACTTTCGGCATTTGACAAAGCCATTGGCGTGCAACCCCGGGTTCCACTTAAAACACAAAAAGCCCGTATTTCCAACAGATCAAACAAACATATTTTCTTTCTTAAAATAAATAGGCGAAACCGCACGGTTATTTTTTTTACCTCGATTCGTGGCAAGCAAAACAGCGGAAAAACACAGTGAGAGAAAAAAAGGAAGAAAATGATGCAGACCACTCCACTGCACTGTCCGTGAGTAGAAAAATCCAACTGCAATCCTAGATAAAGAGGAAGAAATAAGGTGACCGGCTGCTCTCACAAAATTCCTCTGTTATGTAAAATTTTTGCTTTTTCTTTGCCCTCTGTGTTTTTATCCTCGACAATGTTTTCTTTTTTGCTTGGAAGGCTCTGAGAGACATGGTCCCGCTGCGGGAGATTATGATCGAAGAAACCAGAGGAGGAGGAGTCAAAAATTCGTGACGATGTGACCCGGCCCTGGCAAAATCAGTTTTTTTATTTTTATTTTTGAGGTAAAATGATCTCGGGCGAGGAAGGAGGAGCTTCCCTGGAGTGGAAGTTCTCTCAGGTTTTTGGCGAACGGGCGGCCGGAGAAGAAGTGCAAGAGGGTAATTAATTGCTCTTTACCAGTTCTTACCCTTTTTTAAGTTTTCGAATGTTTTGGCCAAAGTGGGGTTTTCAGGGTTAAAATTGAAGTTAAATTGAGTCAAACCTTACCAAGCTTCAACTCCGAACTGCATCCGGCTAAATTTTCTTGCCTTTTTAACGTCTGAGAGGAATTCCCCGGATTTTTATTCATACATTTTGTTATTTATTCATTGATTCGGTAAATTTCCCTGGCGGCTAACCTCTTGGTTTTACAATTCGAGAAATGCAACAAATCCAAGTATAATCTGGCTAAATATTCAAATGTTCTACGAGGAAGTCTCCATTTTTATTTTTATATTTTTTTGAATTGGTAATGTTCTCGTCCCTTGCGGGGTAGCAGTCTGTTTGGATGCTACGAGTTCTCTTCGTTGAAAGCCACCAGTAGGCACCCAGAAGTCGCCTTTGGCTTAGATGCCACAGCTCTCTTCGTTGAAGGTCACCCGGATGGTACCCAGCGAGTCGGAGGTGGCATTTTACCCAATTTCAACACTATCATGTGTGCTGGAGATTCGAACCTGGGGCTCTGCTACGAAAGCCCCAAAGCTTCACCACTGGAGTTAATCCCATTTGACGGAGGAACTCACCATTTTTACTTCAATTAGACACTATAAAGCTATAACCCTAGTTTTCCATAGATACAGGTCTGTATGAGGTATTTTCTAACTTTTCCGTTTGTCTTGGATGTTTTGAATTCAGGTTTGTGTTCAGAAATTCCACTCCGACGAAATTTCCTCTTGTTCTTCATGTCTTTGTTTGATATTTTATTGTTTTAATTGGTCAAATTTTTTTTAGCATAATTGTTTTATGATCTAATGTTTCTGTAATTAGGTTTACCTTTTTTTTGAATTTGGCAAAAATAATTGTTGGATCTTAGGGTTGCTCCGGATTTTAGGCACTTTGTAATTGTGAATTGAGTGTTGGAAACTGCACTTGCTTTAGATGGAATTTTAGGGTGGTTTTTGTCTGCCTTGATCCAAACAATGGCCTTTGCCAGCATGATACATACAGCTTCAGAGATTAACCTTTGTGGGTTTGATCCACACAGTAACAGAGATTAGTATTTTGTTTTTCCCACATCTCTTCCTTTTTTCTGTTCCCCTACTGTTTTTATGCTATGGCTAGTGAATGTTTCTATATGCGTGTTACTGGATTCTTATTCCGGGGCTGCAGCTCCGGCACTGGCACCTGATTCTTTTTGGATTTTCTGAAGCATTGGTTTGTGCTGGAATGGGCAGTAGATGCTTGGGAAAATCTGAAACAATCATTATTTGCATAGGAAAATGTTATAAAAAATGCTGAAATGCACCCACTGTAAGTAATGCATTATTGAACATTGAGTATGGGGACATTTTGTAGTTTTGCATATCCATTGGCGACTAGTTTTATTCACCTAGATAAGTGTTGAAACGAGATTATTGGGTGGTCCAAGGGGCTATTTTAAGTGCTGATAGAAGGTCTTGAAGAAGATGCAGTGTAATTGATTTATGCAACACATAGGGGGTTCCTACAGCACTCCTTCTGGCTGTACCAGACTAGATCTGTCATTCTGTTTGAGACTTTATTCATCAAAGTTAAATGTTCATTTCTTTGTTACTCAGTATGCATGTATTTCAATTTTAATGAACTAGGTTGTCATTTCAATGAGTTCTTAGTTTTTGGTATTTCTCTAGTTGAACCGGATCCCAGAAAATATCATGGAAGCAATATGGAATAATATTCAGAGAATCAGAAGAGAGAAAATAATAGAACTGGATCAAAATGTTTTATTAATCATTGCGTTCTGACTCACTTCCGCATTTGGCATACTCTCAAGGGAGATGTGCGGCTGCTTATTTTCTACTACCTGATTGTTATCTTATGCTACAGCTACACATGCATGCTATTTGAAGCTGTGAAGACCTAAAGAACCTTTATGGAAATTGAAACTTGTGAGCTTCCATATGTGACTCTTTGCCTTCCAATGGTTGAGCTGAACGACGTCAAAGGTTGATGGTCAAAATATGGCCTGCGTGGTGTTGCCCCTTAAATTTGCAAGGGGAACCCCTCAATTCATATTGTAGGCTAAGTCCCTATTAGAATGGACACAGCAATTATGTCGGCACCTGCCGGTACCCGCACGGTGTGAATTGCATAGTTACCAAGTTTGGAAATCCGGATCTGTTCGGGAAGAAAAGAAATCTGTAAAACCAGAATTCTTGAACAAGTATGGAAAATTCCTGTCTGCAATATATACATGTTATATATGAGCATATATTTATAACTATATAAAATTGACAAATATGATGAAAAAATTAATAACATATATAAAATGTTAATATATTTAATACTATATAATATATAATGGTTGTTGGGAATCTTTTTTGGCAAAAAACACATAGTTACCTAAGTCTCGGGGACGGGGAGATGGAGGGACGGTTTCTGAGACGGGAAAAAATTCCCAAATTTTGGGGACGGCAAGGGGACAGCTATTAAAATAATATATAAAATATTAATATTTGAATATTTTAATTTTATTCAATGAAATTTAGGAATTTAAACTCTATTCAGGTACTTTCAAGATTATAATTTAATGTTCTAAGTAAAAATAGCAGCTTTTTAAAAGCAAAAACATCAGAATTTTACTGAAAGATTTTAAAAAAATAGGGGATGTCCCCTCCAAGTCCCCGAAACGTTCGGGACGTCACCAAAATCTAGGGGATACGTCCCCGCGTAACACTGAAAAAATACCATTTTTTTCTTCAGAAAAGGGCAAACCTGGACCTAATTTATCGTGGATGGCTGAAAAACCTAGATCTGGCTGGATTTTGTCTAGATCCAACTGGATTTGGTGACTACGGTAACTTGGTTGGCAATATGGCTTGTAGGTGTTTGGGACCTTGAGAAAGCCATTAGTGAAATCCGCTTAAGGTTTGGTCACTTGGTGTGCATATGGATGGCACCATGTTCATCTGTCCAAAATGCGTGGCGCCATGTTCAATCTGCCCAGAATGCATGGTGCCACAAGAAGTGTGCAACATCTAGAGGAGATGGACTAGTGATCTTGGAGGTACCACGAACCTCTATATGTGGTTCTTGTATTGCAGATGGTTGAACATGATCTGCTGTTACCACATGTTGTAAGAAAGGATTTTGTTGGTATTAGTGGGACTACTTTTGGAGAATCGTATTGGATCAGTTTCCCCACCTTGAGAAGTAGTAGTCTTGATTGTGTTGAGTCTAGGAAGCAAGCACGGATGCTTATTTTCTAGTTGAACCTTTGTGAATCATTTCCCTTGGTGAAGGAGATGACCTGCTTTGACAACTTTCTATACTGACATAGAATAGTTCTGGGTGTACATAGTTTCCAAAATCTAATGTCTTTATTGGTTGAGGTCGGTCTTACGTAGGAGGTGATGTCTTGAATGCTGAATTTGTGTATTTGCACAGCACAATCTTGTTAGGAGTTTGCACGACATGATTAGATCGCGGAATCACTTCAGGAATCAAATATCTCTTTCTGCCCATTGATATGGTGATAATTCAAGAATTGGCTACATACACACCCTAGTGACCATGCATGTATTACATCACAAATATCAATAGGTGCTACATCACAAAATAGCTCGTTTTTGGTGTTTCTGGAACTAAACCATCCCATTTTGTAAGGATGTGCATGAGGCATGATTGGAAAATTTAGTCTCCCAACAGTTGCTTCAAAGATGATTTTCTTTATCCTACTGCCATCAATTACAAAATCTAGTGGTTGCCATAACACCCACATCTTTGAATGGAATAGGTATCTTACTTGAGCGTTTTGTGCTATTGGCGCAACTTGTGCAGTGCTATTACAACAATTGGACCACAGACAATGATTCCATGAGAAGGCTTGGATGCTTCTGAGGCATGGTTGGAAAATTCAGTCTCCCGATGGTTGCTTCAAAGATGATTTTCGTCATGCTACTGCCACCGATTACAAAATCTAGTGGTTGCCATAACACCCACATCTTTGAATGGAATAGGCATTTTGCTTGAGCATTTTGTGCTATTGGTGCAGCTTGTGCAGTGGCTATTACAACAATTGGATCCCAGAAAATGCTTCCATGAGAAGGCTTTGACTTCAAATACTCTGTTTCCACCTGCATAAGCAAATTCTTTTGAACATGGCATTTGAGTTTGAGTGGTTGCTTGTTTTTCTTGGCTCACACCATTTTTCTATTTTAGATTGTGGTGGCTTCTTGTCTGAAGAAGGCTATTTGCTTGGTGTAGATAATGTGTTCCGCTCCTCCTTAATGTTAGACTCTTCCTCAATCGTTTCCTTGTAATGATAGGCTTCAACTAATGTCTTGACCTTAACCAACTTCAATTTGGATCATTGTTGCATGGTGACTTGTCTCCTATCACCAGAGACACGTTGTATAGTTTGGTCCTCGTCTCGGAGTTTGGTCTTCCTCTCGGAGAGTTGCATTTCAATGTTTTAAAATATATTTTGTACTCTTAACCCTAGATATGATGAGATATCAAAGACAAATATCAATATAATTACTCCTTTCTTTTGTTGACATCTATTTTTTTATTATAAAATGTTATCAATGTTTTCCTTGGGCTATATTAGGTTGTATAATATTTTTCTCCAAATTTTATACACATACACATTCTTGTCATCTCTAAGCACTCGTCTCCTATTTTTTTTGAAAAAATACCCATCCCTTTTTCCTCATACCTGTAACTATACCCGTACCTGTCTCTTGGTAACTATGGTCTAGATTGAATAAATGGTTGTTGGCCACTGCTGTAGTCGAGTACTCTCTGCTGCTCTGACTTGAATGAGCCTGATTTTGCACACAGGTTGTGAAAGGTATCAGTGTAGGTATGGATTGATTGGTCATGTCTCTGGCTCAGTTGCTGCCACTGATTGGAGCACTCATCGTAGACATTTTCAGAATAGTATTCATCTTTGAAGGGCACAAGGAATTTTTTCAAGATTGGTTTAGATTCTTCTGTCTGGTCTTTCTCCCCCAAAGTATTGTCTTGTCACCCCTTCTGGATGGCTGAAAAATCGTGATCGTTTCTTGATAATTTTTTTTTTCTCAAAGAACTATGACTCTAACTAATCTAATCAGTTATCTACGACATTTGCATTAATTTGTAATGAGGGGGACTCAACCACCAAAAGCTTTACCTAATGAATGAGCTGATGGAACCACCCGTTTGAGGACATCAACGAACAGGTTGAACAAAAACATCTTTTGATCTTGTAGCACTTTTGCAATTCTGCTCTTAAATTGCATCTCGTGAGTCGTTATCTTGTGCTATATGAACTTGCTTGAAATGGCACAAAATATAATATGAGGGGTCTGGTGGTTTTATGCCGAGCTTCAAAGATTCCGACCTCACTCGATTGGATATGCACGAACAAGATGAATTTGATTAAAGATAAGCATAGTGGAAGATTAGCTGGTCACTTTGGCACTGAGAAAACATCGGCGCAGCTCAGTGAAAGTTATTATTGGCCTAAGATGAGTATGGATGTGAAGAAATTTGTGCAGGGAGGTAGAATTTGGCGAAAGATAAAAGTGAGAATGCAGGATTGTATCAAGTTTCAACCACTGCCTTTTAGATTGATTATGACAGCATATCAGCAAGGACTTTGTTTTAGGATTGCCTGCAACTCAAAAGGGCCATGATTCTATTTTTGACATTGTAGACAGGTTCTCCAAAATGGTTCATTTTGTTGCATGTAAGAAAATTAGTGATGCTACGCACATAGCCAATTTGTTTTTCAGAGAAGTCTTAAGGTTGCATGGATTGCCTGGGAGTACAGTATCTGATTGGAATACAAAGTTTGATGGGCATTTCTGGAGAACATTGCGGGAGACGCTGAATACCAAGCTGCAATTCAGTTTAAGATACCATTCACAAATGGATGGTCAAACACAGGTTGTCAACATAAGTCTTGGGAATTTGTTGTGATGTTTAGTGGGAGGAAACCGGGGTTGTGGGATTGGCATTGGCGCAAGCTGAATTTGCTTACAACAATTCAATCAATAGAAGTACTGAGAGAACTTTAATCCAGATTGTGTATAGGTGTAGTCCAAGAGGGGTTATAGAATTGCAAAATATTGGTGATTTAAGTGGAAAGAGTGCTGTAGTGGAATACTTCGTAGAGTATATACACATGAAATACATTTGCAAGTGAAGAAGAAGTTGGAAAAGAGTACTATGAGATACAAGAAGCATGCTGATCTCAAGAGAGCAGAACAAGAATTTCAAGTTCCAAGGCCTGGGCTTGCACACAGCCACGCAGGGAAGTACTCCATTGATGGCTTTGGCGGTTTGTAAGGTTCTGTGAAGGTCTGTGCAAGTTTTTGCTCTGCAAAGGTCTGTGCAGGTTTTTGGTCTGCAAAGGTCTGTGCAGCTCTTTGTCTGCAAAGCTGTGAGAACTTCTATGCAAGTCTCTTGTCTGCGATGTTCTGTAAATGTTTGCAACGTTTTATCTGTGAACATCTGCACAACTCTTTATCTGCGAAACTTGACGAAACGCTGTGCAACTTAACTTGCTTGCGAGGTCTTGTGAAGTTCTGGGCAATTCCTTTGTTTGAGGAGTTATGCGAACCTCTGCGTAATTTCACTTCTCTATGAAGTCTGCTAGGTTCTGCAAAGTTCTTCCCAACTTCATGTTAAGCGCACATGCACAAACACAGAGGTTGACACATCCCGTGTAACACAAAGATACCAATTGCTCACTGAGCAAGTGGCCTTGTGCCTTTACTACTCTGATCATGTGTGCAGCATCCGTGCAGTAAAGAGATTCATGTTGATATGAATGCCACTAATGCTTTCACTTCTGCGCAAGCCCTACCAAGTGCACATAACCTCCACAAAGCACTTGAACGGACCATGTGTTTGTTTTAGATCAAATATTAATATTTTGACAGTCTGAGTCTAAGTGACCAGGTTCGCTGAACTTTTTGCAAAAAATCCGAAATTCATCGAACTTTCCATGTACCCAAAAAATTCGTTGAAATTCGCGCAGTTCGTTTTGGGAAAAATGCCAAAAAAACTGGACAGCATGGGCGGGAAAAAGAACACGGGAAGGAGCCCAAACTGGTCTTTATAAACCTAGTTTTGCTAGTGTCCGCGCTACAGTGTTCGCGCTACAGTGTCCGCGCTACAGTAGTTTATTATATTTATTTTTAAAATTAATATGAAGTAGTTTATATATATATATATATATTCAATGATGTTTTAAATGTTTTTATATTATTTTTTATTTTTTATTTTTATTCATTATTTAATTTTAAAGTTTTTATGTTTTTCTTTGAATCAAACTTAATGGCGATTTTTTTTTCGAACTTTATCCATTGGGCGAACTTGAACCGAATTTTATGCTTGTCGAACTTGAACTCGAACTCGAACCTGGTCACTTACGTCTGAGTACATAACTGACAAGAAGTTGAAGAGTCATGAAGGGAAGGTTACACATTTCATGTATGGAAGCTCAAGTATTTTGCCTTCCATAACAGTTATTGATTGGTGTCTTGTTAAAGAAGGAGGTTCCACTCCGAAGTGGGGTGGGGGTGGCGGCTGGTGGGTTAAATCAGTTCTGCTTCCCCAACAATGACAGTTAGAGTTAGCTCACAAGGGTAAGCTTGCTAAGAGTGCGAAGGTCTGCTCAGAGCTGTAGAATTAGCTCACAAGGGTAAGCTTGCGAAGAGTGTGAAAGTCTGCTCATAGAGCTGTAGAATTGAATCACGTCCATTTAGGGACTGGTAATGTAACTTTGAATATTTTTGTAGCTCGAAATAAAACTAAGAGTTGTAGTTTGTACATTGTGAGATTCCCATTGAGTTTAAGAAATCTAAGATCTGTGGCATGCCAGAGTTGCTTATGTCTGTTTGTGACTAGGTCCATTCTGAGGGTTGAGATCCCTGGCCGTACGGTCTAAGGTTGTTAATTTGATGCCCCAACTGACTGTGCTGGCTTAGATACCACAACTCTCTTCGTCGAAAGTCACCTGGCTGACACCCAGTGAGTTGGATTCAGTATTTTAACCAAGCTCAACGTTTTATCATGTGTCTTGGACATTTGAACATGAGCTCCACAATGAAAGCCTCGATGCTTTACCACTTGAGTTCATCCCATTTGATAGAGGAATTAACCATTTTTACTCCAATTAGATACACTGTAAAATAATACCTCAATTTTTCATAGATATGGGCCTGCTTGAGGTAGGTTCTAACTTTTCTATTTGGTCCCGTGGTTTTGAATTCAGGTTTGTTTTCTGAAATCCCACTCCACAAAATTGCCTCTTGTTCTTGATATCTTTGTTTGATTTTTTGTTATATTTAATTCATCTAGTAGAAAATGTAAGATATTTTTAGAGTAATTGTTTTATGATCCATTGTTTCTGTAAACAAGTTTTTTGAATTTGGTAAAAATATTTGTTGGATTTTAGGTTGCTCCGGCTGTTAGTATTAAGTCTTATTTTTGTCATTTTGCATCAAGTAGTGGAAACTGCACAAGCTTTAGATGAAATCTTAGGTTGGTTTTTGGTTGTCTTGATCCAAATGGTGGTCTTTGCCGGGTTGATCCATACAGTTGCAGAGATTAACTTTTACTGGTTTAATCCATGCAGAGATTAAACTTGACGATTCTTTCTCCCATGTCGTGGCCTTGGTACTCCTGCTTCAATATGATAGTTCTTGTATAACACTTCTTTTGACATGTAGGGCGAGTTTTCTTTAGTGCCAATCCAATGATATTGCCGAAAATGTTTGGGTTACACTTTTCAGTCCACTCAGATATTAAGTTTGTTCAAACAAAGGTTCTAGTCCTTTGTCTTTTGAACCTCACATTATATGAGGTTAGATTCATACTTGGATTCTTGCAGATTACTCTATAAGTGGAGTAATGATTATAACTTATAAGTGTTCTTAAACTGAGGGATTTTCAATCTGTGAAACATATATTATTGTCACGGGTCAGTATCCTATAAAGTAACAAGTTCATACACAGAATAATCCTCAAATTCGAGTTCTCCTTGTTATTTCTTATGTTAGCGTTTGTTATGGATTTGACACATTATTGTCATGGCGGACATGACTAAGAGGGATTGACCCAAAAATAGTGAAGGTGTAGCGAACCTATTCATGATCTAATTTACTATCCTAATGAATACTGAGAGGGTGTGACCCATCTCACTTTTACCTCTTTAGTGTTTATATAATAATGCTATTTGTATTGCTGTGACATCATCCTCTACATATCTGAATATCTAATATAACATATTTGAACACATTATTGTTATGGTGGACATGATCAAGATGGATTGACCCAAAAATAGCGAAGGTGTAATGAGTCTATTTATGATCTAATCAACTACCCCGACAAATACTGAAAGGGGGTGACACATCTCACTTTTACCTCTTTAGCATCTATATAACCTCTTTAGCATTTATATAAGGATGCCATTTGTATTGCTGTAACATCATCCTGTAAAATCTGAATATTTAAAATAATTTTATATATTTTCATCTCTCTCTCTTCTCCTGTGTATCAGAAGAGCATCGAGAGTAACAATGTAAGGCCGATGATAACGTTTTCAAGATTACATGCATGAAGAATATGTACCACTTCAGAATAAATTGATAGAGCATACAATGATATTGCTGAAAATAGTCAGTTGATGATTTTCAATCGTCTCAGCCTAAGTCATAGAATTTGCCGAATTTCAACCAAAAAATTTGAAATTCGGCGAATTCAAAAAAAAAACAGCAAAAATTCTTCTAAATTCGCTGAAAAATTTGCAGATTCAAATTCTTATGCAATTTTAATGAAAACTCCAAAAAAATTTGCAAATTTGGCTAATAAAATCAGTTAAAAATACGTTTAAAAGTCCTTTTATTTTTTGATGTTGCTTTACACGCCAGCTAGGGTCAGGGTTTCAAATATTTCATAAACGGAATTTGTGTGTTGTCTCTTACAACCACGAAGTGCATGAGGGCTGCAAATTGCGATTTAGAAGCCTCTGGAGTCAGCATTTTAGAATCTTGTTAAGTGTGGCGGCGTTGTTAAGTGTGACAGAGATCACTCTACAGCAGAGGTCACTATGTCCATTTTACAGCATCAAAGATCACTGTTTGAGCACCTATTTTCCAGCGTTCCAGTGCAGACTTATCCTTCCTCTCTGTGTAGAGCAGCCACAGCATTTTTTTTATTTTATTCACCAAACTGTATTTAGGTTGGGTAGTAGCGATTTAGGTTTTATTTATTTTAGATTTAGATTTAGGTTTGGTAGAAGCCATTTAGGTTTTAGGTTTTATTTTAGATTATTTGGTTTGGTATTTTATTATTTAGATTTTATTTTAGATTAATGTTTAGTATTACAATTAGCCTATTAGGTATTTATGTTTTAATATTTCATTTTCTTTTATTATGTACTGTGGTCTTTAAGATTATGTATTTAAGGTTTTGTTTTTATTCATAGAGTTTAATGTTTATGGATTTTAATGTTTTACGTTATTTTTAAAAAACATTTTTTAAAGTTATAAATTCTTATTTATTATTAAAGTTAGAAATTTATTGTTAGCTTCCATTTATTTTTAGATTTATTAATATTTCTTATTATCATTTATTAATAGTTATAAAATTATAATTAGATGAAAATCAGTTAGAAAATTAGATATTTAAAAGTATAGTTTATTATTTAATATTCATTATTTAATTTAAGGTTTTGAACATATTTTTGAGTATTAACGTTGAAGTATAAATTTCGGGAATGTTTTTATGATATGATATGTATTTTTTTGTATAAATGGTAAAAGTATTTTTTAAAACAATTAAGTTAAATTTAAATGTTGAGTTGACGCCCTTCATAGGCAAATCAATTACATTCTAGTTATTTAATTTTTATTTTTTTGAAAGTTTTTCACAATTTAGTTGTATTATTAAATTCAAATTTTGAATTCATGTGTAATGTTCTATTTTGATCAACGTATCTTGATGCATATATTGAGTTTGGACATCTTTTTTCATAGTTTTTGAGGCTATTTTAACTATTTATATATTTTGACATTACCGTACATTTATTATTTATTTAGAAAATAATTAATAAAAATACAAATTTATTCATTTCAAATTTATTGACGGGTTTTTGTTCCCGAATTGTATCGGTTGGCGACTTTGTTTCGAATTTAATCCTTGCTGAACATGAACACGAACCTGGTGACTACTCAGCTGTAAAGCTTTGAAGTCTTTTGTTTTCTGAATCTCACATGATACCATATCAGGTCTGATTCATTATTGGATTGTGTCGTTTTATTCTCTTAAGTGGAGTACTGGTGTTAGCGTTCTAAAACTGATCGGTTTTTAATCTTCAAAACAATATGATGGTCAGTATCATTTATATGAGGAATAACTTCCAAATTTGAGTGTGTTTCTAACTTTTTACTTCTTGTACTAGACCTGATCATGGATTTTTAACACATTATTGTTATGGTGGAACTGATCAAGATGTTTGGTAGCGTCATTTCCCATAAAATATTGAAGGGGCCTCATGAGGATGAATTTTGTTAGATTCCAAGTAAATAGAGCTCCTACTCCTTGTGAATACATCAAACTCACATTCAATTTTTGTTTGATTCTTTTGCAATCTTGTTTGTGGCATGGGCAGTTGTGCATAGAAGTTTACTTCTAGCTAGCTATAGATGATCTTTTTTGTATTAGGTTAACTATGACCATTTAAGTAGTATGTTCAAGTCTTGAGAACCCGTGGTGCCATGGCAGGACTGGTTGGAAATTGTAGATAGAGTAAAAACTATAAATAGTGGACCCTTCCAATATTCAGTCATATATCACACTTTTTATTTGAGTTTTAATCAAGATAGCTTAACAAGGGAAAACAGTAATGTGTCAGGGTGGATTGTAGATTGGATTACGTATCACATTTAGAATAACTGAGTGACGTTGTTTCTAGAGAGAGGGACAATGCTAAGACATCAAGCCCTTGGACTTGCATTTTAAACCTGCTTTTGGATTTGAAGGATTGAAGCTCCAATTGTGCCCTAAGAAATATCTTTCTCATACTCGGACACACTCTCTCTCTCTCTCTAGTACTCTAAAGTTTGGCAGTGTTAATGTAGCAACAAATTGCCAATATTTATGTGGAAACATTCCAAGAACATTAGTGGTTAAGATATCAAGAACATTAGTGATATCTTCTTCTCTCCATTTTGTTTGTTTGGAGTTGTGTTTATTTTTTCTGCCATGTCTGCTTTGGTCTGAATTATGATTAAGAAGAGAAATTCTCTTATATATGTAGTTTTTTCTGGCTATACCATGAGCTATGTTGTTTCTGATAGAATGGATTTTACATACTCTTTTTTAACAGTTGATATTATCTCGGCAATTGAGTTTGACGAGAGTGGTGAGCATCTGGCTACGGGAGATCGTGGTGGTCGTGTTGTTCTTTTTGAAAGGACAGATGGAAAAGATGTAAGCTTGATAATGCCATGTGGGCACATTTATATTCAAACTTTTGTTCTCATCATTTTGACTTTTGCATTTCGCTCATTGCAAAAAGCTATCCTAACAAGATTTTCCTTTGGTCTTAGAAATTTATTTTGTTCTTCTAATAAATAGCTCTTTAGTTATTTCTCAAAGATAATGTTTACCTGGTAACTCATGTTTGTAGATATCTTTCTAAAGAGGTCGTAATTATATATCTGTTACAAATGTCTTGTAGCTACAAGCTCAGAGTGAGCTCGAAAGGCTAGATTATCCTGTACCTAAGCATCCTGAATATAAATACAGGACTGAATTTCAGAGCCACGAGCCTGAGGTAAATTACTAAATAGCAGATGTTGACTGATTTACTAACAGTCTGAACATAATGAAAACAACTATGAGAGTTTTTGTGATTGCTTTGCAAATGTTAGCTGATGATTTGCATGTTTGTGGCAGTTTGATTATCTGAAGAGCTTGGAGATAGAAGAGAAAATCAATAAGATCAGGTGGTGGTCCAACAGTCAACGGTGCTTTGTTTCTTCTTTCAACAAATGATAAAACCATCAAGCTATGGAAGGTATTCAATGCTTTATATTAAAGTTTGAGTGCTTCTATGCCATTTTGTTTGTGGTAGAGAAAAAGAATGAAATAAAGATAATATTAATGTCCACGAATGACCAAAATATGTTAATGGGTTCGATAATGCAATCAATCAAATGCACAAATTAAGCTATAGAATGATCTATTTGACTTTTAAGTTTTCTTTGCTTTTTGAGTAGTCAGTGTTGATCTGGACAGGCTACTTTAATCAGTTTTGTTTAGCAAATCCTGCACTAAATTTACTATTAAGTGGCTATATCATTATTTTTTTGTGGTGCAGGTTCAGGAGAGAAAGATCAGAAAGGTATGTGAAATGAATGCAGAATCGTCAACTCGTTTAGAAAATGGAAGCTTGCCAGGAACTAGTCCTGTTGTAACTCCAAGGACAATTTCTACCCCAAATGGCATTCCTTCCGAGTTAATCAGCGGATCTCTTGATTCATTTCCTTCAAGGGGCATTCCGTCACTCCGATTGCCCACGGTAATTGTACTCAAGTTCACAGCATCATCTCTTAGAAAACTAAACAAGAAACAAATTTGATTTTTTAATTTGTATGTTGTCCATCTCAGGTCCAGTGTCTTGAGCTGTCATAAATACCACGGTTTCTATTATGACATTGTTTATTTAATATTTCTTGCTTTTAAAGGCAATGCATTCATATGGCTGCTTTGAAATGAATCTGTGGCATTTAATAGTTGCATTTTATGTGGTTGTAACCGGTGCTCTTTATTAAGCAATGAAAATTCGAAGGTAAGCTGTGACGGCCATCTAATGTGAACAGGTAGCTAGCAATGAAACAGCACTTGTGGCCAGATGTCGGAGAATATATGGGCATGCTCATGATTATCACATAAATTCAATTTCAAACAACAGGTAACATTGTGTATGCACTTTCCTACGCTTATCAGGTTAAGAACCTAAGAAATAACTATGCAGGGCTTAGAAATAAAATAATCTCACTCTGTATTCATGTCTGGTAAATACTAGATTGGCGTGTTGTCGTGGTGAGTGTCTTGTGAATTGTGGTTAGCAAATATGTATTGCAGTTTTTTTACAAGAGATATATGTTTGCATGTTGGTCTATGTCTTAAGTGCTTTGCTACCATTAAATGTCATGTTACAAGGTTTTTTTTTGGCTAGATGGAGGGAGTTTCGTGGGTCCTCCGGCCTCTCTTTTACTATCATGAAAAATATTTACAAAGATGGCAATTATACAGGTTCAAGGTTTGAACCTGATCAGCTTAAAAAACATCTACTGACTACAATTTTACTCAACTGAATGCCTTGTAACTTAAAGACCAGGATCAGCCTATTGCATAGTAAAAACTACATACAATAGCTATTGAACCCATATGATATCCTTAACAACATGCATGACAGCAAAATATATCCTTCCAAGAATCAGATATAAAAAACACTTCTGAAGAGCACAAGCCAAAAAACTAATTGTAGCTGAGATCCGTTGGATCGCCACCGCTGCTGGAGCCTCCGCCTTCTGCTAAGCTCCACTGTGCAAAGCCTTGCTACCATGAACACCACACCCCCAAATGCTACCAGCACGACCACCTCTGATTAGAGCAATATCAACACGAACACTTCCAACCATCGCATCACCTTGGGCAGTGCTTCCTGAGTGAACAAAGCCACCAACTTAGACCTGTCCACCAACGTGAATCGGACCACCACTGCTGCCTTCCACATGAACACCGCCTCTAGCCATGCCACTGGTGACCTGGAGAAGCTTTTTTTTGGAACTTTTGACATGCCCTCCTGCTTGGTTCAGCTGTGCCAATTGGAGAAGTAGGTCTTGTGTCTTTTGAATGGGATCTCCTGAACAAAGGACCTTCCCTTCCTTGTACCAGGAAACCCAATCAGTCGATAGATAATGTCAAGGCAAAATAAGGGGGACAATATTTGGTGAGACCAAATGTGTGCTTTTTCACGAAGTCCTGGTAGTTCAAAGTTGCAGAATACCAAAAACTTTTCCCTACTTGCGAAAAACCGTGCACAGGCTTTTAGATAAGTGTTAGAATTTTCTGTGACCAGATTTGCATCTCCTTAATCTTCAAGTCAGGAAAAAGAATGTGGTGCCGGAAGTCCACAAACGCCTCATTCTTAGTGGACTAGTCGAGATGCTGACCGGAGTCAAAGACGTTGAAGGCTGTCTTCAATTCATCTGTGGTGGGCACCCACCGTGAACAGAATGTCATGAAAGTCGAGGGAAAACAACAGATGATGAAGATGGGAAAGCCATGGCATACAGAGCGAAGCAAAAAGGTGAGGAAATGAAAGTAGAGGGGAGAATTCAATGTGAAGTTTGTGTGCCCAAGTTAATAATGACTTTAAAGGCATTCTCACAAACAGGTAGCATGCAAAAATGTCAATTGGCAGTTTGGCCCATTTAAGACCGAGTGTGATGTATAACGTCAATTATGATCATCCCTAGTGGCACTTGCTTCTTAAATTAAAACTGGTTATAGGCCCTCCCAAGCTGAGGGAGAGGCATTCCGTTGTGCTCCAGGCTCAACAGTGCCAGAGTTGGTGAGCAGGTCTTGTTAGTTTTAATTATTTTAAACTGATTTTCCACATCTTATTTTCTTTTTCTACATCTTTGGTTGTGCACCATTGTCTATGTAATAAGTTGGTGTTTTTGACTTGAAATGCATTTATCAAGGTGCATTAGACTTTAGGATTATTTGTAATCTAATAGGGCATCTGATGAATTTTGGGGTGCCATTTGGATGGTGTGACATCCTTGATATTAGCACCCCTGATGGGCTAGCTATGGTGCCACTCAATCACATGCTCTTTCTTGTTTCGGTTATTAGGATAAAGCATCAGTTACGGTTAGTCGAACTAAATTGATGAGAGTCGAGGATGACCTCATCAAGGAGTTATCACCAGTGATAATAACATCAAGGTGACACATCTATACTTGGAGTTTCATTGATTAGTTTGACGGCGTGAGTCATGTGTTAATGCATCAAACTTGATTGATTAGTTCACTTCAAGGTGACACATTTATGTAGTGATTGAATTTGATTGATTAGTTTGACTGTGCGAGTCATGAGTTAATGCATCAAACTTTGATTGATTAGTTCAACTGTTTGAGTCATGAGTTAATGTGTCAATCTTTGGTTGATTATTTCAACTGTGTGTGTCATGAGTTAATGTGTCAATCAAGCGAATTGATTGATTGACAGACCTTCAATTGCATCTGTCAATTGTCCAATTAATTGAATTAGGTGCACTCATAACTCAAAAGTTATGAAGACAATCATCATGATGCGAGTTCCATTTAAGCACAGGAGTGCTAATGTAGAATACAAAATCAATTGTTGAATGAATGAATAAAGTGCAGTGGAATTTATTACATCAGGCTTTTTATTGGTTGATTATTTCAACTGTGTGTGTCATGAGTTAATGTGTCAATCAAGCAAATTGATTGATTGACAGACCTTCAATTGCATCTTTCAATTGTCCAATTAATTGAATTAGGTGCACTGATAACTCGAAAGTTATGAAGACAATCGTCATGATGCGAGTTCCATTTAAGCACAGGAGTGCTAATGTAGAATACAAAATCAATTGTTGAATGAACGAATAAAGTGCAGTGGAATTTATTACATCAGGTTTTTTTTTGCAGCTTTTTCTCTATTCTCCCTCCAGTCTTCTCCTAATTTCTTCTGAATTGATCCTGCTTCTTGCATCATGTTTTAGAGGTTTTTATTGTGTTTTAATTTTTTGCTGCAATTCACAAATCAAGAAGTACGTGATTTGCAGACAACAACATTGATAGGCATTTAAGATATTTTTTTATAAATTGTACTTAATGTTTGCAGGCCTATTTCCATGGTATCAGGGCAGGTTTATCATTTTGTTTGTTTTAGTGAATAGTGAAAGAGCACATGTAATGTCAGAAAGCTATAAGAATTCCCATTGGGTATGTTTTTTAAGCTTTAATGAATGGTGAAAGAAAACATGCAATGTCAGCAAGCTACATGAAAATTCCAGTTTGGTATGGAGTCATCGATGCAGCCTGTGAGAGGTTGATGATTGATTGAATGTCTGTGAAAAGCATATGCATCTTCGACGCAGCCTGGGAGAGGTTGGTGATCGATCAATTGCTTGTGAAAGGCATATGCATCCGAGATTGGTGATTGGTGACTTGAGTTATGTACTAGCTGAGCTGATTGTGTTTCCTATTTTTATCTTTAAGTGGTTGTGGACATGGCTAGTTGCAGCATGCAAGGTCTTAGGAAACGCGACTTGTTAGAGGGAGTCTCTAACTTCACCCCTTGGAGTTTAAGACTCAAAACTCTCATGGAAGAGCTGGATTTTCAGCATATTGTGGAGGGTAAAGTGATTGTCTCTACAAATAATCCATGTGCAGCTGTGCAACCTCGCGCTCTTACCTCGAGTGCCTTAGTAACTTGCACTACTTTGTGTAGTCCCTTGCATCATGTGCCTACTGCGCAGCACTAGGGAACTTGCTGCACAATTCAGAAGAAAATTCATTTGATAGGTGCGGAACACGTATTTTTCAAAGGCTTAACAAGTGTAGGGTTGAGGGGTAGAACTTCATGAGGCAATGCCCTGTGCCAAAATTTTGAGAACCTTGCAGCAGCATCTTGCAGCGCTTGCTGCACGTCGAAAGACTTGCAACATCTTGTGGGGCTTGTTGCATCCTCACGACGCTTACAACATTGCGCAACACCACTCAACACTTTGAAGCACCTCACAACACTTTGTAGCACCTTGCAGTACTCACGGCATCTCGTAACACTTTGTAGCACCTTGCAGTACTCACAGCATCTCGCTACACTTTGTGGCACCTTGCAACACTTCATAGCACCTCAGAGTCCTCGCAACACCTCACAACACTTTATAACTCCTTGTATGCATGCCGTGTAACCCAACTCTTACGAAGGACCTCAAGAACCCACGTGGCCATGTGGACAACACTTAACACCACTTTGCACCACACGAAGTGGCACCTCCAAGGCTTGCATTACACTCAGTGTTACACGGGGATGTGTACCCCCAAAAACCAGGTGTCCCAAATGTTTCGGGGATGGCAAAACATGGAGGAAACGTTTCCTTTATGTTTCCAAAATGCCAACAATGAAAGGAAACGTTCCAAGGACGTTTGGAAAAGGAAGAAAATGTCCTGGGAACGTGAGGGGGACATCGAGAAGCCCCCGAGACAGTAGAGGGATGTCCCCTACGTCAAAACTATTGTTTAAAATATAAAACAAACATAATAAGTTAACCCTAACCCTAAAAGTGACATTCTAAGTTATAAAATGAATCTATGGCCTCATTCCATATCACATTCAATATTCACACTTGAGCAAAGTGAGCAAAGAGAAGACGAAAGAGCAAGAGGAAGAAGAGGGCAAGAGACAAGAGACAAGCAAGAGGTATTTATAATTTTATTTGCTTACAAAGCTTGATAATAGTCTCTAGTTTTTAAAATTTAGATTCTATTTGTATTATTTAGGGGCTGTTTTTAAGTTTTTGTATCTACATTCACAATGTAATCATGTTTATAGTTTGTAGGATTTTACAAAATGCATACTGCATAGGGTTTGGTTGTTACTAGTTAGTTTTTTTTTTAAAGTGGATCTTAAAACATAAAACTCTTGATTGTTGATAACTTGATTCAATGATTCATTGAATAGGTTTGGCTAGGTTTAACTTTACCATGATAGTATGATACACATTCCTAGAAACAATAACATTAGGAATACAAAAACTTTGATACACGAATGTAGATACAAAAATGAAAAACTTGATACTCTTACGGCCATGTTTGATGTTTTAGTTTTTACGTTTTTGTTTTTTAATATTTTTGCATATAGTTATGGGCCTAATAGCTGTTTTTTTTTAAAAGATCATTGTGATTGCAATTGCATGTAGTTATAACTTATGGCTGTTTTTTAAATTTTTTATTCATTGCACAATGCATATGGTTATGAATGTTTTACTTTTTGCTTAATCAATGCATATACTATATAGTTGTTTTTTTATTCATTGAATAATACATATAGTTATCATGGTTTTTCTTGTTTATAAATTAAAATTATAATCATTGCCTATAGTAATAGTTATCATTTTTTTTAATTCATTACATATAGTTATGGTTGTTTTTTTAATTCATTGCAGCCACAACAATCATCACCATGAGTTCTTCTGAGTATGGTTATGAATCAAAGGGAGAGGGTTGAACTTGAGATAGGTGGAAGTGTTGGTGATGACATAATTGGGGGAGGTGGAGAAGAGAGACAAAATGTAGTGCCAACGACGATTGGTAGTTCAGCTGGTAGTGCTACCAATTGCCCCTCTCAAATGTTGTCCAGATTTGCCATGGGACCATTTGATAAGAAGAAGCCATTGCAACAATTTGCTGAGATAATTGAGAACCCCAAGTCTGGAGAGGGGAGTAAACTATGGAAGTGCAACATATGTGCACTGACTTGGCATGGCAGCATCACCAGGACCAATGCACACTTGTTGCACCTTGCAAGAAGGGGGTTGGTCTTTGTAAGGCTCTTTCACTAGAGCAGAGAGCAGAGATGGTGAGACTTTTTAATGGAAATACCACGGACAACGTTCCAAAAGTTCAGGTACTAGCAGTGAGGCTAACACTCCTTTGAGCTCTCGTAGGATTGGCAGGAATACTTTGGCTAGTTCTAGTTTTGGAATGACAAAAGTGGAAAGCAGAGGGAAGAGAAAGGCTGTGGGGGCAGACCCCAATCCAGTTGTAGACATGTTTGATTCAAAGGCAAGGGAAGAGGTAGATGATGCTATCTGAAACTTTTCTATGCTGTTGGGATCCCATTTCATGCCGCTCACTCTCCTTATTACAAGGAGGCTATGGCCAAGGTAACAAAAGCAGGTACAAGTTATGTGCCTCCTAAAGACACCAAACTGAGGACAACAATCTTGGATAGAAACTATTCCAAGGTTAATTTGTTGATGGAGAAGATGAAGGTCACATGGGTGTTACATGGATGCAACATTATCATGGATGGGTGGACGGATATTAGACATCGTCCTCTCATCAATATCATTGTCTCTTGCAAAGATGGACCGTATTTCTTGAGAGCAATTGATTGTTCTGGGAAGCAAAAAGATGTTGAGTTCCAATTTCATATTTTGAAGGATGTCATTGAGGAGGTTGGACCTTCAAATGTTGTACAGGTCATCACAAATGCAACTTATGTGTGCAGAGCAAGGCAAACTAAGCTAGTGGAGCATTCCTACAATCATATTTATTGGACCTCGTGTTGTGTGCATGCCATGAACAATGCACTGAAAGACATAGGGAAGATTCAGTGGGTCAAAAAGATAGTGAATGAGTCCAAGGACATGCAAAAGTTCATATGTAATCACCACACATCATTGGCACTCTTTCGAAGTTTTTCGAAGAAGGAATTCCTAAAACCAGTTGACACCCGCTTTGCATCCTATTTTATTTTGTTGGAGAGGATGCTTGAGTTGCAGGAGCCCCTACAAATTATGATTATGACACAAGATTGGACTAGGTGGCGTGAGTCCAAGACAGAGCAAGGGAAGAGAGTGAAGGAAGTGGTGTTGAGGGAAACATTTTGGGTTGATGTGAAAGACATCACATCAATTATAACTCTAGTTTTTAGCATCATCAAATATGGGGATTCTAACAACCCCAATCTTGGTGAGATCTATGAGTGCATTGACAGCATGCTTGGGCAAATGAAGGCAGTTATTCGGGTGAGGGACCCCACTCTGGAGTTCTACAATGAACATATTCAGCCCATCATTCAACATAGATGGAAAAGTTGAACACCCTGCTTCATATGGTTGCATATGCACTAAATCCCAAATGGTATGTGGAGAGGCCATGTAGAGTTATCTATTTGGATGACGATGAGGTGAAGAAGGGCCTTATGAAGGCGTTTAAAAAAAATGTATAGTCCACAAGAGGCTTCAAAGATCAGGTTGGAGTGGCTCGACTTCACTGAACTTGATGGGTACAAAACTTTAAGCAAAGATGGATAGGGTAGCAACATTGGCACATGACAAGCCGGTGAGTTAGTGGCGACTGTATGGGCGTCCAAGATTGTTGCGAACACTTACAATTCGCCTCTTTTCCCAGGTTTCTAGCTCCTCTACCTCTGAGAGGAATTGGTCTACATATGGTTGGATCCACTGTTAAGAGGAATAGGCTTACCTCTGCAAGAGCGGAGACAGCTTGCAGTTGTACACAGTGCTCTGCGTCTTCTGGATCGCAAAACAACTGATTACAAGCAGACCCTAGCATTACGGTGGGATGTAGATCCCGAGGAGCCGAGGCAGGTAGAAGAGGACAATACTATGCAACTAGGGATTGATTGGGCTTTCCTTTGAGGACGAGGATGATAGTTCCAACGAGGAGTTCATGGATGTTGCTTCAGATGTTGATTCTGATTTTTAGGCTGAAACTTGTCCTCTTCTTTTTGTAATATTGACAATTGTTGGTGTATTTGAATTTGAGATTAATGATATGAATATTAGCTATTGTCACTTGATCAATCAAAATGTTTTATATAATTTATTTCAGCTTATTTAATTTTTAAGTCTCAAATTGAAAATGGTTTTATTAAATTATGTATAACTATATTTATTAACTAATAATTTAAATGTATTTGATATTTATGATTTCAACAACTTATTTAAATCACAAATGGTTTTATTTCATCTTATTTAAGTCAAATGGTTTCATTTCATCTATATTTAAGTCAAATGGTTTTATTTCAGCTTATTTATATAGTTTAGTCACTATATTTTTATATTTTAAATATTTATATTTTTTTTCATCAGTCGTCCCCCTCGCCGTCCCCAAAGTTTAGAATTTTTTTGCCGTCCGAAGTCTTAGGTAACACTGATTACACTAGAGCATTTGACAACATACCATGTGCCCCAACAACCAAGCCACGTAATATTCGAGAGGTGAAGAGTCACAAATGGAAGCCCAAACAGTTTAATTTCCGTAACGGTTCATCTTCCATACACATTTGTAACCCTTAGATAGCAAGCTAGTAGTCGTAAAGTAGACATCCGTTTATCTTTTTCAAAAGTATGCCATGTATAGAACGCTCAGATTAATATAATTTTTGTTCTAGTTCTATTACTTTCTCTAGTCTCAATTTTTTTGAGTATTGCTTCTGCATACACACGACAACTCAATCAAGACCTAGCTTAGAGTGTTGTACCTTGGACCTACTGGGATCTGGATCAACAAATCCACAGTTTGTTTCGTACGAGGGAAATGTTGCCAAGGAAAGGAGGATCGTTTCAAACTTTATGAAAGATTATTTGATCCCTCACATGAGAAGGAAGTCTACTAACGTAATTGTAAATTCAGCAAAAGAAATGTATGATTCTTTGACTACTTTAAGTGTGAATATATCTAGAAAGATGCTTTTGAAGACTAAGCTAACTGTAATTAATCTTATGAAGATTTCCAAGTTATGTAACAAACTGTTTTCTATTGGTTATGATATTCAAGATGAGGAGTTGGTAACCATTGCATCAAATGGCTTCTCCTCCGCTTCGGAAGCCTTTGTGATCGGTGTTTTCTGCTCGTGGGAAGTTACACTTTTACAATCAGTTGTAGGACATCTTTTTTCCAGAGAAGAAATGTGAAGATAATCATGTCCAACAAAGAGAGAAGAATCCTTACACCTTTCTCTCAAAGAAAGAAGAAGCCTCAGAAGGGTACGAAGGATGAATCCTATTCCATTGATTCTAGTGAACAATAAAAAGAAAGGTCATATAACTTGTTAAAAATGCAAGAATAAGGGCCCATTATGCCTATAAATGTACAGAGAAGGGTCATAACAAGTGGAAAAGAAAATAACATAATAAACATTTTGTTGAGAATGCTGTAACATTTTAGTTGAGGTAGATGATGCTATAACTTTTCGATTGAGGTAGATGAACTTTCCTTGAAAATTGGAACCACTCATTAAATCATTTTTTATGTTCCTTCTAACACTACAGAAAAAGTTATGCAGATAGTGGAGCATTGAGACACTTGCCCCATGACAAGAGGCTATTTAACTCGCTATTAGAAGAACAAACCAGAATTCAAGTGGTTCTAGGGCAATGGTGCCACTCATCCGATGATTGGAGTTGGCACTTGTTCCTATTCAGATGCCTTTAGATAATGATTTTTACCTGAAAAATGTGTTGTATGTTTCTAGGATTGCCCTATAACTTGTTTGCTATTCCAGCTATAATTGACGACGAGTGTGAAGTTGACTGATAATTGGGCTTGGTATGAGAAGATGGATTCTTTTCTTCTATCTACTGGTTTTTGTTTGCTGCCACTCCGATCCAATAGTATATCTCCAGCATGTTGTGAGGGATATTGTGATACTTGTCTTGTATGTTGATGATTTGCTACTTACCGACAACTCTTCTTCCCACATTCAGACTATTCAGAGGGCTTTTTCCACGCAGTTAGACATGACAAATCTCGGGGTTATTGCATTATTTCCGTGGTTTGCAGATTACTCAGACAGATTCAGGGATTCATTTGAGTTAGCAAAAGTACACCCTTGATCTTATTCAACGTTTTGATATGGCTGATTGCAAGCCAAGTCCATCTCCTTTCCAGTCTGGGGTTACTCTTACTTCCAGATGTACCACTCCACTTTGTGATCCTACCTTGTATAGGAGGTTGGTTGGAAGTTCTCATCTACTTGACCCATACACGCCCTGATATTTCATTTAATGTAGGGCTTGTATCTCGGTTTGCACATTCTCTTCATAGCAGTCACTGGTCTCCTCATAGTAGTCACTGGTAGGCTACTAAAAGGATTTTGCATTATTTGCAGGGTACTTCCCACTTTGGACTACATACTACAACAGGGGGTTCTACTCAGTTGGTTGGATATACAAATTCAGATTGAGTAGGTTTTATTGATAACAAGCGTTCCACTTCTGGCTACCTTTTTTGTCTTGGTTCTTCGCCAGTTGCTTGGGCGTGCAAAAAGCAACAGGCTATTGCACTTTCATTCTTTAGAGGCAGAGTATGTAATGCTCCTCTTTTCGGATAGTTCATATCGAAGACCTTTGGCCCATTTTTGTCTACCCGATGGCCAAAGGTTGAGTCAAGGGTGACTAAGTTTTATTTATTTTATTATATTGTGCAAATATTAAAATATAAAATTATAAAATGCACATATAATAAAGTAATAAAGCTTAAAATTAAAATAAAAGTTAGGAAAGCGCCAACGTAAAAATACAATTAATTTTAATTGTATTTATAGGGGAAATGTGACTTGCATATGAGGTTAAAAAATAGAGAAATATGCCATAAAGCCTGCATTAGAAAAATGCGACCTGGCCTAGGGATTGCATAAAATTTGATTGGTTGCTTTGGAGGTCGATTTGGGCCATTTCTCCTTTATAAGGAGAAGTCGACTTGGGTGAGTGAGACATTCAGATTTTATTCATCATATTTTCCTTTGTAGTGTTTAGGAATAGCTTTTGCATAAAAATTAGAAGGATGAAACCGCCTTGCGAATTCACTCTTGTGGACGAAAACCCCAAGAGTTAGAGAGGAATTTTCACTCAGAACTTCCCATTGGTTGTGATCAGATTTTCAGAAATGTCAAAGTTTCAGGGTTTTTCCAGCAGTGTTATTGAAGACTTTTTGAAGTATATATTGGTAGTAGGCTTCCTTCCAGTGGTATGACTTGGTTAGGGAATATTTTGGCACTGTTTCAAGGTATTTACATTTGAAGAATAATTGTCAAATATAAGGTTCCATATTTTTATAAATCAAAGCGCTGCAATTTTATATTTTTCTGAGTGGTATTTAGAGGGTTTTCAGGCAGATTAATAATCAGATTTCATATCTGCTCTCTGGGTTGTTTTGGCTGCAATAAATTCTGGTTTTTTGCATGATTTGGCTTAGAAAATATTAGTAATCATTTAGGATTAAAAGAAGAATTTTTGAGTAATATTTGCATTGAGAACCAGCTCAAATCCTAGTCGCAGGTGCTATAATAATGTAAAGTTTCTCCCATAGTCTTGGTGAAAGGCAAGTGAAGTCAATAACACTTGAAGTACCTCATGGGTGAGATTGTAACAATTTGCATGTCATAATAAATATGATTTACTTTGATATTTCAGATTTGTCATCATTCCGTCTTATCATAGTCGATGGTATTCTCCCACCTGTGTTATGGTTGTTGTTTGATGTTTCCGAGAGATGTACATCCACCAAACTAAAGGCTATGCATGGAGTACAATACACGTCTCATAGCACGTTTGGAGTTCCCGGCGAAGAATGTATCATAGTGCCATGGATTGGTGATGACAGGAGCATGTAGCCCTATTTGGGATTATAAAATTGACTCGGATCGTGCAAAGAGCTTTCAGGACTTTGATGTAAAAATTAGCAATAGACGATACATACCCTGTAGCAGAATGGTGCATCTCTTGGCTGATGAAAACCCCAAGGGACAAACATGATAGGAGGGACAATTCTCATGTCAGGAATTTCCAGCAAGTCTACATTCAGGTTTTTAAGTCAAGTCACCTGGTAGTAGGTTTGGTAGTTCTTTTGGTGATTCAATTCGCCATGTAGTGGATTGACATACACAGTATAGATGATTGTTTGGGGATACATTCAAGAGGTATTTTCCTTTGAAAATTACCTGTGAAACATCTCTAGCTTTCTACCTAGAGATGAGCCACCAGTGAGCTGATGATCCATTTGAGGATACTGTTTTTTAGGACATTTTCTAAAGGGTTTTCCAACCAATTTTCAATCAAGAGCTTTACCATCTATACATTATGACGTTGTTGTATGCCAATTCCCCTTCATTTCTATCATATTTTGGCTTCTAGGAGAATTAATTTGAGAGCTAGACAAGTACATTGGCCTAGAGCACAACATATAACATGGTGTTGGTGTTATTTGCATACATTTTCAATCAAGGTGACCCTAGTTGCACATTTGATGCTAGTAAAAAAATCAGCCTTTCCCTAGAGCATGGATATCACAAGGGTTTCGACACATACCTCTAATCTTAAGCATTTGGAGAAGCAGGAGGCTATCCAGTTAAAAAAATTGCACCTATGAGGGAAAAGCGTACGTATTTGGTGGCATCTTGATCCATAGTGGTATCCAGAGGAGTGATCACTCCAACTTCATGGAGGGTTTTGATCAGCTACAACTGAGAAAAGTTGAGACCCAAGCAAAGTATAATACAAGGAGGTACAACATATGTTCTGGATAGCAACCGCTGCTCTGGATACATGTAGTAGTGGGTTTCAGACCATTGCCGACCGACAAGAGCGGTGGATATCTTAAACTCTCGCATCGGGATGACGGCATGTTTACCTGATATCATGAAATTTGCTTAGGGATATGATTCATGACACATTCGAAGTAGTTAATACATAGGATGGATTATACAGAAACGGACCTGAATGTGAAGGGCCCAGAATAGGGAAGATCCACATTCCAGTGGCTAGTTGTCACAGGAGGCACAGTGCATGGGAACGTACATGAGGTTGGTACCGTGAAAAATTCCCCTCCATGTGAGAGGAAACATACAGAAGTAGACGAGCATCTACCAACACTGCAAACAGACCTATGTAGCCTAAAGTTCCTACCTGAGAGTAGTGAGCCAGATCTTCAGTAGTTGGAATGGTCCATTGGAAAAGCATAGCTTTCCAAGATAACATTATGGAAACTAATGATGAATTGGAGAGAAGGTTTACATAGAGGCTTCTAAGGATACTTATTGTAATCCCTGTCATTGTCTAGTATTAGTGCAATAAAAGTGAGGAAGAGAGAGCAGTTGTCCTTCTCGACTAGAATTCGTACATTAGAGGTTTCCAGAGCATAGAACATTGTTGGAGATGAAGCAGGCCAAGGAGATTAGTGACCCTTCTCTGCAATTTCCTTGATGGTAGAGGACTAGATTAATGCTAGAGCATGGATCTCATAATTTTTCATGCATACATACCTCACTATCCAAAGCCTGATACTATGAAGAGGAGGCTATCTAGTTGTGCTGATTCGTGTACCTTGATTAAGTCACATACGATTACGTGGTCACATCATGAGCTAGTCTTACGGAGAAATCATGATCTTATGCAATCAGACAATGAGTTTATTCAGTGGTTGAATTGCTAGGTTTGATCACAAGGATGTAGAAGCTTTATTACAGGGACTTGGCACAACTTTGACATAGGTGGGCATGTCAATGCATACATCAACAAATTTTTTTAGCATATTGTGGTGATGGTACCTGAGATGCCTGAGAAGAGATGTAGAGATGTTGTTTATTGAGGGGATTCATGATAGACTGAGAGGTTTTGTAAAGGCTCTTAAGCCTAGGACTTTGCATGAAGCTACTCAGACAGCTATGGACTCTAGATACTACTTTTCCATTTCAGCCACAGAAAGAAGAATTTAAAGAATGAAAAGATTAGGGCAGTCATGAAAGTGAGAAGCCCACTTCTTCTAACGGTGGATTCTACACTGACTATTGATCAAGAGACTCATAATGAGTTAAGGAGGAAGAAGCATTTGCTTTCACTGTAGGGATTATTGGGAGCCTTGACATAACTGTCCCTAGTAAAGGAAAGATACACCTCATAGAGGTTATTTCAGATGTGGGTGATACTAATTTAGAAAAGGAAGAGGAGCATCCAACATCAAATATGGAACATGGAGGTAAAACTTACTTTTCTTTTAGGAGAACCAAGGTACAATCCATTCATATTTGAAGGTACCATGTTTGAGTGTGGGATAATGGCACTTCTTGGTAGTGGGTCTACACATAACTTTGTGGATGAAGGACTGGTGAATAGATGACGGCTTACATTATGAAAATTTTGATGGCTTTGATATAATTACAGCACGTTGTCCTCACTATTCCTTATAAAAATAAAGTAAGAAAAACCAACATTTTGATTTTGTGAGTACACACTGTTAATGATGAATTCTATTTTATTGATTTGAAAGATAACAATGTGGTACTTGGTATGCAATGGATTTATTCATTAGGAACAATCACCCAAGATTTGTCAGGCTATGGAGTTGAGTTTCCAACATGAAGGGAAACCAAGTTACCATGAAGTCACTCAAATACACGTTGCCCCATCAAAATGATAGCAATGTCTATGATAGTTGTGGACATAAGGAATTGCCTAAGGAAGACATATATGAGGATTTTTCACTTCATTTAAGACATGGGAAAACAAGCACATGATGAGGAAAATGTAAAATTTGTGGCATACATGAGGAGGATCATGGTACTTTTCACAATTAAGTTGCATGATTTCTTTTTTCGCAGTAGTTGAGCAATTTTGTATAGTGCATGAGAAGCCATACAAAAGGCTTAGGCTGATTTGGGATCCAATAATTGTTGACGATACAGTAGATTTTCTACTTGTGATTGTCTTGGGGGAAAAAAATCTCAGGAATGGAGGATTGTAATGTCCCCTCTTTTCAGATATAGTTTCATAGCGAAGACCTTTGGCACCATTCTTGTCTTGACCCAACGACCAAAGGGTGAAATCAAGGGTAATTAACTTTTATTTATTTTATTTGTATAGTGCAAAATATTGAAATATAAAACTATAAAATGCACATATAATAAAGTAATAAAGCTTAAAATTAAAATAAAAGTTAGGAAAGTGCCAACGTAAAAATAGAATTAATTTTAATTGTATTTATAGGGGAAATGCGACTTGCATATGAGGTTAAAAAATAGAGAAATGTGCCATAAAGCCTCATTAGAAAAATGCGACCTGGCCTAGGGATTGCATAAAATTTGATTGGTTGCTTTGGAGGTCGATTTGGACCATTTCTCCTTTATAAGGAGAAGTCGACTTGGGTATGAGACATTCAGATTTTATTCATCATATTTTCCTTTGCAATGTTCTAGCTTTTGCATAAAAATTCGAAGGATGAAACCCCTTGCGAATTCACTCTTGTGGACGAAAATCCCAAGAGTTAGAGAGGGATTTTCACTCAGAACTTCCCATTGGTTGTGATCAGATTTTCAGAATATTTCAGGCTTTTTCCAGCAGTGTTATTGAAGATTTTTTGAAATATATATTGCAGCAGGCTTCCGTCCAATGGTATGACTTGGTTAGGGAATATTTTGGCACTGTTTCAAGGTATTTACATTTGAAGAATAATTGTCAAATATTTTCCATATTTTTATAAATCAAAGCGCTGCAATTTTATATTTTTCTGAGTGGTATTTAGAGGGTTTTCAGGCAGATTAATAATCAGATTTCAGATCTGATTTCTGTGTTGTTTTGACTGCAATAAAGTCTGGTTTTTGCATGATTTGGCTTCTAAAAATATTAGTAATCATTTGGGATTAAAAGAAGAATTTTTGAGTAATATTTGCATTGAGAAGCAGCTCAAACCCTAGTCGCATTTGCTAATAATAATTTCAGTTTTGCCCTAGTTTGCTTGCCGGGGTTTCAAACAATCATATTTTATCATTTGCAAGTCATAGCAAATCTGATTTAGGGTAAAGATCTATTGGGGATCTTTCAGAGTACAAGGTAGCATTTACAATGAGTATGGCCAGGGTACCTCCGACAGTACTTGGGTATGTCCCAAGACATACATGGGTAATGCTGGGTGTACCCTCGGTGTATCGTACTTGTATTATGTACTGGGTATAGTATGTACTTGTACCCAGGGTTTGTACCGACATACCCGTTAACGTAGTTGTCTGCAATCTTTGGCAAGGCTGAATTATTTCATCTGTTTCTTGTTGCCAAATCATTTATTTTAAGCAACCCCCATTCATTTGTTTACCTTTAATGTGTTTCTTCTGCACGTACTTTTTCTCTGTCCATTTTTTCCTTCCTATCCCTTAATCATTTAAATGTCATTGTATTAACATTCTATAAAAGGAGTTGTTTCATTAGAAAACATTTGTCCCCAAAGCCGTACAATACAGTGGCTTGAAATACCAAAATGGCCAAGAACTATGAACAATAGCTGGCAAACGCAAAAAGCTACAAAGCTAACATTAGAAATGAACCGATTCAAAATCCAGGCCTGCTTTACTAAATATTGCTAGAAAAGGACAACCTATCTATAAAGTTCATGACTTAATAGATGCGGTATCCCATGCAAGTCCCAGTTCCTCATTCCATTCCTGTAGACAGGTGGAGGAAAATCCTTTGAAATAGAAGTTTCATTTCCTTGGTTTCCATGGGCATTCAGTGAGCCCGCAGTGCCTGTCTTCTCCTGCATATACTAGTGTTTGAAAAAAAGCCTCGATATTGAAGGTGCTAGACGAAGCACCAAATCCAAATCCATGAAGCCTTGGCTGCTTGCTTGAAATCTCATTCAGATAGACCTAACGTCCATGAAGTAAATAGATGATGCTTTGGATACAATTTCTTTTCCAACTTTTTCACATCGGCTTTCAATTTGTTTAAAATCTCTAAATTCAAGAAATACTTTTCATTCACCTTTTTGATCCGAGTTGGCCAATCATTTGGATCTTCTAGATCCATATCTAGTTTGATCTCGTCGATTTCAATTAGATGCGGTTCTAATGGATCTTGTACCATCTCTAGAGAAAATTTCATGTTTGGTGTAAGTCTAGTCTGAGGCATGGAGTCCTCAATATCCCCTTGGCCTATATATAGGATATGCCCCCTAGCCTAGATAGATAAACTATAGATGGGGCTGGGCTTATCTAATCTAAAGTGGCATTTTCCTCTTCCTCGACATTAATTTAGAAAATAACCTTGACCCATATAGATAAAGCGGGGTCAAGCATATAAATGAGCTTGACCCATCTGTTCCCCCCCTCCATATGTTCCCCCCCCCCTCCCCACCTAAATTCTATAGGTGGGCAATCAACCTCCCTGCCCCCCTACAATCAATAGGTGGGCAGGTGCCTATATATATATCTCTAGGGGTCCCCATATACAAATAGGGCATTGACCTATATTTATACGGGAGGTGGAGTGCTAACTATAGTATAGCTTAGCTGCCATTGACCCCAACCTCACCCCCATGTATAGATCAGGAAGGTGGATGCCTATATAGATAGGGGCACATAAAGAAAGGTGGGTGCCTATATAGATAGGGGCACATATAGAGAAGTATCATCATTAGATTAAAAATCAAAAATTTATAGAAAATTACTATAGTCACCACATAATAGTGCGTTTACACATTTTCTCGACATTGTTTGACGATATCATATATCTGTTCAGGTCTATTCACTATGTGCACGATAAGTTCCAATATTATTCTATCACTTCCACTAAAAAAAGTGACCTCATTTAGCTATTTGCTTTACTGGAAATTCTATTATTTGTACTTAAAAGATTTTGTTCGATATGGGCATTGATTCATAAATCTATTGCTCTCATACATCTATTGGGAGGGATGCTCACTGTGTGCATATACCTGGGAGGGTTGTGTTCTTTTTCTCTTTCCTTTCAGCAGCAGTTTCATCTTTTTCTAGAAATTCATTCTCTTAACAGTCTTTTATTAGATTTGTGCATTTGGCTCTACTTTTGTTTCATAAATCATCTAATTTCCAGCTATTGGCTTTGAAGCCCTTGTCTGAGAGGAATTCTACATTTGACTAAATTTTTAGCAGTTGCAAATTCAAGTTTTTTCTTGCTGTTCGAGCACGTCCATATCCTTGTTACAACTCTCTGGCCATTCCTTCCAAAATCTACCTATAATCCTTGAAGGACTAGTTTTAAATATTTGCTGCTATTTGTGGCAACTGTCAAAATTGACATCTGGTAATTTAGCAGTTTAGGTCCTATCCACAGAAGCTCTACTTATTAATGCAGGTAAAATTTTCTGAAATAATGCTGATAACTGTTGTCTACATGTTTCATTTATACTTTAATTCTAATATCCAACTCTATTCTTGATTAAACAGTTATCTTTGTTATTTGCAAGCATTCATTATTATATGTTTCAGTGATTTTGGATTTTTAACATCACAAATTGGTTTTTGTCTGTATGTGTAATGCAGTGATGGCGAAACATACATATCCGCAGACGATCTACGTATAAATTTGTGGAATTTGGAAATAAGTGACCAATGCTTCAACATTGTCGATATAAAACCTACCAACATGGAAGAGCTTACTGGTAACAGATCTGTAATAGCATGATTTAATGCTATATCTAGTCCATATTTGAAGGAAAAATCCAAATTTCTACTAAATACATAGAGAACCTATCAATGTAGAAAGATATGGCATAGATGAACATTATCAATCCCATATAACTTCTATCTTAGCAAAACTGCAGACTATGACACTTAAACATGACTGATAACATGCCTAGAGATGACATCAACTTTAAACTATAACAGGAGGCTTAGTTAGACCATTTAGAATTCTCTAATATTTCTTAATTATCAAACAATAGAAAAAAGTGCGAAACAAAGGACTTCAACCTTTACTGCTAACTGTATTGACTTTAAGAACGATGGATCACAAAATGTGATCTGGAATGTTGATGCGTTTATAATTAAAGTGTTTATAATTTTAATGCAGTTTTGTAACCAGAAATATCTTTTTCTAACTAACGTGGACTGTGGACACTCTGCTGTTACCCCTTGTCCTCAACCCAAATCTTATATCTGTTAGTCTTTTATCAGTCTGATTGCATCTCTTGATAATAATACTCGTACATCTGCTAAGAGTGATTGCAAAAGACAACATTAACATAGTATCAGTTGAAGGATTTCAGATATCACTGCTTGCCAGATATGTATAGAAGTTTTTCCTTGACATTAAGAACCTGCTGAAAACAGAATTCATAAATTTTCCAGTCTACACTTTGGTCATTTTTGCTTTTGTTTATGTGTTTATATTGATATACTCAAGAATTAACATAAACTTTTGCCTGGAGCAAAGTATAATTGGATTAGAAGAATGGATTAGGAAAGAGAGATTGTGAAGAAAGGAGTGGAAAATATGAAAAGTCAAAATAGAGAGGTAATTGTAAATAGGTCTTATGGATTGCCAGTTATTTAAACTTTAAAACACTAATTAGGTCTTAGAAGAATAGATTAGGAAAGAGAGATTGTGAAGAAAGGAGTGGAAAATATGAAAAGTCAAAATAGAGAGGTAATTGTAAATAGGTCTTATGGATTGCCAGTTATTTAAACTTTAAAACACTAATTAAACTTTGGTCATTTTTGCTTTTGTTTGTGTTTATATTGATATACTCAAGAAATTAACATAAACTTGTGCCTGGAGCAAAGTATAATTGGATTAGAAGAATAGATTAGGAAAGAGAGATTGTGAAGAAAGGAGTGGAAAATATGAAAAGTCAAAATAGAGAGGTAATTGTAAATATGTCTTATGGATTGCCAGTTATTTAAACTTTAAAACACTAATGATGTCAGGGCAAGCAAGGATTCTAGGCCTGGGAGGTTATTAGAAGAAACTGAACAATTAAAGGTTATATTTTGAAACTAAAAGTTAGTGAGTGGTTAGTTAATGTTCATTACTAACTACCCCAGATATAAAAGAGATATATGAGAGGTGACAGGGAAGGCATTTCTACGCATAGGCCAAGTAAACATGACTGCCCTTCCTCTTGCTTTGTACTTATTCTTGTATATTTAATAATGCAATTATATTTTAGACCTCTTTAATTATGGTTGCAGTGTTTGTTTCATGCTATCTAAGTTTCTCTTTTGAGCAAATTCATAAATAGTTTCTAGTAGCTTACCATACTTACCATGCAAGGATAAGAAAGTGGAAGCTGAATACATCATTCAGCATAAGCATATCAAGTTCTAAGTTTGCATGAGTATCCTTTTTCCTGTACACTTTCATATTATGAGGAGCAGCTGGATATTCTGCAGTTATAAATTGAATCTCTGTTTTCTGTTTGCCTTCATTTCTTTAGAAAATATTTTCAGTTGTTTAATGTCTTTCCCTCTTTGAAGCACGGTTTCTTTGGATCCTGTGCGCTTGATCTATCAAATGGCCTGTGTACATTTTTTACTTATAAATTTATAACTACCTCTGGTCCAGTATTAAGTTCTGATTCAACATTAACCTATGCTAAATTGCAGAGGTGATAACATCAGCAGAATTCCACCCTAATCACTGCAATGTGTTAGCTTACAGTAGCTCAAAGGGCACTATTCGACTTATTGACATGCGTCAGTCAGCCTTATGTGACAGATATTCAAAAGTGTAAGACATTTCATTGGAATGCCTTTTTGAGCTGTTGTACTTCTTTGTATATTGGGAGCTTCTGGCTAAAAGGTCGTTTTACTTTTCTAAAAATGTCCGGTCCTTCGCCGGGCTTACAGTTGCAGTCTACTCAAATGATGTTTGTATGTCAGCTATATGGCGAATGTCTAAAACCATTTGAATTGTGGAGATATTCTTAATTCAAAATTTTACTTTGTTTGTGCTATCTTTTTAGGTTTGAGGAGCAGGAAACACCTGGGTCAAGATCATTCTTTACAGAGATAATTGCTTCTGTTTCTGATATAAAGTTTGCTAAGGATGGAAGACATGTTTTGAGTCGTGATTTCATGACCCTTAAGGTATGAATTACTTTTCTAAGATGTTTGACAGCATATCGTTTACAATGATTGTGTATTTACTTCAGATAGCCCTGTGACTTTTGCATTGTGCTGTCTGTACCTCTGTAGGGTGTGAATTTCATTTTGTTTTTTCTTATATCATTAGCGAGGCTTCTTGGTAACATAGGTGGGGTGGGTTGTTTCGTATTTGCAAAATCTCGTTGATGGCTGGAATATTGCTTTGCATTTTGGTCGAAACATCATTTGTACACTATCATTGACAAACTTTTACAAGCTATGTTTTTGTTGTAAGGTTGCTTTATTTTTCATTTGATGTAGTGTGTGCTTTTAGTTTCCATTATGAGTGTTGACTTTACCATGTTTTGACAGCATAGCATTCTTGGTGTACATTGATTGTGTATTTACTTCAGATAGCCAGGTGAGTTTGTCATTGGGATGTTGTGTGCCTTTTGTGGTGCGCCCATTTGTTTATTTTTTAAATTTTTACTAAAACTCTAGTAAAATTGTTTGGTGTTGACCCTTATTCATGGGAAAAGAGTAAGTGCAACGGACTGCTTTAAGGTCACATGGAAAGCTCCTAACAAAGATTGAATCAAGCTCAATTTCGATAGAGCCTCGAGGGGAAATCCCGGGAACACAGGCCTGGGTTGTATTCTGAGATGTTCTAGAGGACAATTCAAAGCAGCCTCCACAACTTTCTTAGCTCATGGCACCAATAATGAGGCAACGATTCAAGATTTGGTTGAAGGCCTGTGGTTGGATAGAGAAAAGGGCATTGAAAACATGGAGGTGGGACTCCCAGCTTGTCATCAGTGCAATGGGAAAAGGAAAAGCTCCTAATTAGAAGCTAAACTATTTGCTTTGCCTTGCAGTTGAATTGCAGCACCAGTTTCCTCATATTTTTTCTTGCATTGCTTCCGAGAAGCTAATCTCCCGGTTGACCTTCTAGCTTAGGTGGGAGCAAACTTAGGCGTCTTTTCCAAGATCAAAAGCTCTTCTCCACTGGCTAGGGTTGAAAGTTGTAATTCTCTAAGATGTGGAGGTGAAGGATTAATTCAAATTGTTTTCGATCCTATGATTGTAAGTCCCATATTTCAAAATTATTACCAAGTATTCAACTCTCCATAAAAGTGAAATGATGGATATTCCCCCTTAGATGGCGAGCTTGTCATTTCACACGTCGTCAGAAGTGCGTGAGTCTAACATTTGGCAATGCAGCCATTTCCCCCTCTTCCTTCTCACACTCCCCTTCTCATTAAATTCACATGGAGCTTCTATTTCTTCCACCTCAAAGTTAAGCGTTGATCTCTTTTGTTTGGTGCAGTCAATAAATTTATGATGGCTTCTGAAGCCAAAACATTGAAAATCCCCTGGTCTATATGAGTGCCCATTCCTTTTCTTGTCCTGCACCAATGTGATTTGATTGGAATGGGCAAGGATTCGGTTATGCATATCCCCGACTGGGGTGGAAGGGGAGACTATGAGGATGGAGAATTCATAGTCGACTCAATTCAGGATGACTTTCTATGGAAGCTGGCTGCCATATGTCTATGTTGTATCTGTTTCATTCTATGTTCCACCAAGTTTCCGGGATGGGGACAGGCACGGGATAGGGGGATGCGTTTCCGGGACGAATTTTTTTTTAGGCCTTTTTTTAGGGGACGGCAGAAGGACGGCTATTAAAAAATAAGGGAAAATTTTAAAAATATAGGAAATTTCAAATATTCATATGATAACATTGCTAAAGCATTCATCACACACATTATAGAACCTTAATAAATAAAATTAGAGTTGAATTGAGATTTCACATAAGATTTAACCTTAAAAATATTGGAAATTTGAAATTTGAAATATTCATATGAATAATGATAAGTATAACACATTGATAAACTTAAAACTTAATAAAGCATTCATCACACACATCATAAAACTTTAATACATAAAATTGGAGCTGAATTGAGATTGCACATAAGATTCAAGTTTCAATTACAATGAAATGCCCAAGGGCAACAAAATGTCTGAAACATAGAAAATCAAAATGAAAATATATAGCTGCCCCTAATCAAACTCCGCTAAAGTGGCATCAAAATCAGACTCTGAGTCTGAGTCACTGGAACTATGAGGGGCTGCCTCATCCAATGGAACCCCAACCAATCCCACCTGTGCATCCTCCTCATCAATCTGTGAAGCATCTTCGGGATCAACATCCCAACGTGTGGCTGGAGTCTGACGATACTCAGGAGTCTGTCGATCCTGAAGTCTCAAGGCACTATGCACGGCTACTAACTTCTCTGCTTGTCGAGAGGTAAGATGGTTCCTCTTAACTGTGTGGATGAGGCCATATGTGGACCAATTCCTCTCTGCAGCAGAGGAACTAGCAACCTGTGAAAGGAGGCGAGTGGCAAGAATCCTCAAGTTTGGTGCATCCTTGCCATGCCATGTCCACCATCCAATAGGGTCTACTTGAGCTAATGTAGCTCTATCTGTCCTCGCCTCTGGCTTGCTAAATGTTGGTCCACGGAGATTGACAAAGGATAGCCATTGGGTCCGCAATAAAGTGGACTCCTCATCAGTGTACATCTTTCGAAAGGCCTTCATGAGCCCTTCTTTCACCTCTTCATCATCAGATGGAGGCACTCTCCCAGGTCGTGCTGCATACCATTTGGGATTTAGAGCATAGGCTGCCATATGAAGCGGGGTGTTCATTGTGTTCCACCGCCGTGTCACAATGGGCCTAATATGCTCCTCATAAAATCCCAAAGTAGGATCCCTGCTATGAATGGCTTGCTTCATCTGTCCAAGCATGCTATCAAATGTCTCATAAATCTCTCCAAGACTAGGAGAGTCTGTATCAGCATATCTTATGACCCCCACTACAGGTGAGATGAAGGAGCAAACATATCTGCAAACAATTTACAAAAAAAATTAGAAAACATTAAGATTCAAGAATGAAAAACTAAACTAATTTACAAGTTATAAACATGGATAAAAATATTTAAAAATTAAAAACTAAACTTACATATATAAAATCAACAATAGCTTACCTAACTGTGGTCCACCAATCATCGTCGAGGATCTTTTGTTTCACACCTTTTCCTTCAGAAGTGTTTGCCTCTGGCCATCTACCCCACTCCTGATTAACCATCATTAATTGCAAAGCCTCCTGCACCTCAAGCATCCTCTCTAACAAAATGAAATAGCTCGCATATCTAGTGTCCACGGGCTTGAGGAATTCCTTCCTCGAAAAAGACCTGAATAGAGCAAGTGAGGTGTGATGGTTGCAAATGAACATCTGTATGTGTCTAGCCTCTGCCACCACTGCCTTCACCCAATCTATCTTTCCAATGTCTTTCAATGCGTTGTTCAACGCATGAACACAACATGGAGTCCAGAAAATGTGCTTGTAAGCACCCTCAACCATCATGCCAGCTAACTTACATATGCGGGCTGAATCAGTCACTACTTGTACAACATTAGAGGGTCCAATCTCCTCTATGGCATCCTTCAAAATTTGAAATTGGAAGGTTGCATCCTTCCTCTTCCCTGTACAATCAATAGCTCTAAGAAAATAAGGGCCAACAGGACATGTGACAATGATATTGATGAGTGGCCGATGTTTAATATCGGTCCACCCATCCATGATGATAGAGCAACCCACCCGTATCCAAGTTTGCCTCATCTCCTCCATCACCACACTCACCTTAGAATATTCTTTATCAAGGAGGCTGGTTCGTAGTTTGTGTTCTCCAGGAGGGACATATGAGGAACCAACAACAATTACATCTTTGAACATTTGTTTGAAGAAAGGGGAATGTGACACATGAAATGGTATAGCATTGGCAAAGAAGAATTTGGCAATAGAAGAGTCAGCTACTTCCCTTGATTGCACATTAAACATACTCGTAACAGTAGAAGTCTTTCTCTTTCCCTTGGCATAATCCCCTCCTCTTTGACTTTCAACATCCACACATTGGGTAGGCACTTGTGTAGTCTCCAATGGCATCCCTTTTTTCGTTGTCTCACCCTCCATGTGCAACCTAGTCACCTCGGTCTTCTCCGCTAATGATATTCTTTCACAACCTTTTACCCCTTGTCCAGTTATGCCCAAAAGATGTGAATAAACCCGCGTGTAGCTGCCCCTAAATTCTTTGTTGCACATATGGCATAACCACACTCTACTCCCCCCTGAATTTTTTTTTTTTCTTTGTCAATGGCTGTTACAAATTGTGAAAGAGGCTTTTTAGCATTGAATGGCCCCTTTGCATAGATTTTGAGGAGTTGTGAAGGGCAATCAAACGGATTATTTGAACCCATTGTTGGTGCAACACTCTCACTCCCTGAAGAAACCCTATTTCTGGCTCTACCTCTATGTTGCATTGCCAATTGAATCTCTTCACCCTCACTACCCTCACTGCTGCTCATTGTTTTGTATTGGAAATGCAACAACCCTACAACTGCAAGTGAAAACAAAAAACAAAAAAAAAAAAAAAAACTTGCTAAGTTTGTGAAGCTTGAAACTATGATAAAATAAAATAAAAAATGAAACAATGAAGAAATAGTTTGTGCAAATTTGTAAAATGAACAAAGGATGATAAACATACCTCTAATGGAGTAGAATATTGCTCTCTTGCCTTCTTCTCACTGCTGCTCTCTATTCTTCTCTATGCTCTTTTCTTTCTTTGTCTTCTCCTTCACAAAATTAGAAATGAGTCAAATGAGTTTCTTTTTTTTTGTTTTGATGTTTGTTTTAGGTTTAGGGCACTTAGAAATGCAAGTGGGTGTCCTTGTGGGCCCCCACATTGCTTTACTTTTATTTAAAAGTCTGTTTTTAAAAAAAAAATGTTTTTTAAAGCTGAAATGCGCAGGGGACAGCAAGGGACGGTTGGACGTCCCCAGGTACGGTCGAGGGACTTCTAGAAGTCCCCTAACCGTACCGGGGACGTCCAGCTGTTCCCTACCACTTCTAGAAGTCCCCTAACCGTATCGGGGACATCCAACCGCTCCCTGCTGCTTCTAGAAGTCCCCTAACCGTACCGGGGACGTTTCCCTGCCGTCCCCTGCCGTACCGGGGACGTCCAGCTGTCCCCCGTTTTTTTTTGACGTCCCGGGGACGTTTCCGATTTTTCGCAGAGTTTGGGGACGGGAAGGGGATGTTTCCTACCCGTCCCCGAGGTTCCGAAATGTCCCCGGTACGGGGACGAGCTAAAAAATGTAGGGGACGCGTCCCTGTGGAACATAGGTTTCATTTCCTTTCAAAAATACTGTTTTTCCCTTCTGCTCTCTCTCAATGAGATGAGCAGAAGGCAATCTGGGAGCTTTCCTGTCCTCCCCTCGTTCAAGCAGAGCAATATCAGGATAACCCCTTCCCCCCTGTCGTGTTAGCATCAGAACTGCTTGATTGGCACTACCTCAAAAGGAGAAATCTCTAGGTAAGGCAGATGGTTCTGGCATGATGAAGCAGGAGGAGAAACACTTTTCATCTCCGAAGAAGAGAGTAAAAAGCTGAGTTAAAAATTTAGAAGCTCTCAGCTCTGACATTGACCTCTTGAGTGCCTGGCAAGTCTGAATTTTGAAAGGTTATTGGTTGGTAGGAAGCCTTGGCTCTCAAAAAAACTGCAAATCAATATTAAAGCTGCTCCGGTGAAAAAGGCCCATTGTGGAAAACACCCTGGAAAAATTAGGGGATGGACTGCAGAAGAGTGGATTTTGGGTAACAGAGGAAAAGTTGATATCATGACAATTCTAGATGGTATATCGTTCACTGTCAGAGGTCATGGACATGGAAATTAGTGTTACTATGGTTGGGTGTGTTAGGTGTATTCTGGCTTCTAGGGGTAATTGCCTTCAGTACTAGGCCTGGCGAGACAAATTCTTGGCATACGCTGAACCCAAGTTCTCTCCTGTTGAAAAGGTAAGGGTGTCTCTTTGGGCAGCCTCCAAGGGAGTGCTTCTGCAGTAGCTTGGGTTGTTCCACAGTAGCGGCACATTGGTATAAAAAATCTAAATCTTAATTTTTTTTAATCTCCTATGTACTAGCCTTGCTGTGCATGCCCACCTTTCCATTCTTCTCTCCTTGTCTATGCATTACTAAGTGTCGTCTTTTTCCTTTTGTATGTAAGAGAGAGGGCCCAATAGAATCTGTTGTTTTAAGTTTTTAACGATAAAAAAAACATCTTTGGTTGGTTTTGTCAATTTGAAAAATTATATCAATGGAAAAAATGTTGTTTTGCATTTTTGTTTGAAACTTATATATACTATGTTTTTTTTGTTTGCTTGTTTTATTTCTCATTTGCTATATTGGGTGCTTTGAGTTTCCATTAAAAGTGTTATCTTCCTGTGATTTACACTGAAGGTTGTTTCGTACATGGTAGCATACTAAGTTGCTAGTAAAAAGTGGGAACACACCCCTGTGGATGCACATGTGCACTCACACACATTCTCATGTGTCCTCAAAATACACTATATTCATTGTTGGTGTGGAAAAAGATTTAAAGATACAAACCCTTACAAACAGCCTGGAAATGCTGGTGAGTATCTGAGCGTTTCTGGTTACATTTGGGAAATGCAAAGACTTGAAATGGGGATCCCCTATGGCATTTTTGCAACTTAGTTTCAATGTGTTGGAGGACCATAAGTATGGGTTTTGATTTGGGGAGCATGAGCAGGGACGTATGTTCTATTCAGTCTTTAGCTTTTTTGATTTGCTCTTATACTGAGGCCATTTTCTCACTTCAGCCTAGTACTGCTTATTGTATTGTAATGTATTTTCAAGTCCCATTGACCTAGTTTTGTCGTTTTTGGCTGCTGTTATAATTTCTCAGTGGTTGCAAGCTATGATGCACGGAAACGCCAAAAAAGGGTAACGTTTCTCCCCTGAAACGTTTCAGAAATGGAAACGTGGGGGGAAACGATTCCGAAACGTGGCATACGTTTCCGGAAACGTCATAGACATTTCCGGAAACGTATGCCACGTTTCCAATGATTTTTCAAGTTTTAAAGCCAAAAAATTTAAAATAAAATAAAAACTAAATGCATTTAATGAACCTAAACCTAATCTACCTACCTAGACTTGCTAAAGACACTTCCTAAAAGTTATATAATGACATCTTGGGTCCATTCTAAATCACACTCTCATTTTCTCTTGCTAAATTCAGTTTTTCACTAAACTAACATTCCGGAAATGTCACAGACGTTTCCGGAAACATATGCCACGTTTCCAATGATTTTTCAAGTTTTAAATCCAAAAAACTTAAAATAAAAATAAAAACTAAATGCATTTAATGAACCTAAACCTAATCTACCTACCTAGACTTGCTAAAGACACTTCCTAAAAGCTATATAATGACATCTTGGGTCCACTCTAAATTACACTCCCATTTTCTCTTGCTAAATTCAGTTTTTCACTAAACTAACATTTAGCATTGTGAAGAGCAAAGAGACATCGATGATCTCTCATGAGTCATTTAGCATTGTGAATGATGAGTCATGACTCTTTAGAAGTTCAAATTTCAATGAATACAAAATATTTTGAGTGCTTTATCAATTATCTCTTATGGTCTACAATTATAAAATGAGTATTATGCATATATATATATTTTATTTTTTTATAATATATTGTACGGACGTTTCAGGTAACGTTTTGTATCCAAGGTTTTTTGAAAATTGCCGTTTCCGCATTTCGTATCTGTTTCTGTTTCCTGGCAACCTAGGTTGCAAGCTGCTAGAGTTTTCATTGCATTCAGTTTGTATCCTAACAAAATCAAATATATTCTTTAGCAAGATGTCCTTGTAGGGTTTGTTTAGTGTGTAGATGTCCAAGCCTTCTCCCATGTATATTTGTCCTTATTTGTGGAGACTGTTCATCATTTTTGATGCGCAACTCCAGTAGTATGTTTCACTATGCATGGAGAAGGTGGTTTCTTAGTAGCTCTTTTAGTGTATGGCAAATGCTATATGGAATTAACTATTAAATATATGGTAATGGAGAGTTTGTTTTGTTTTTCTGTTGGAGAAATGGTTTCGTTTTGCTGTTACTATGATTTTGTTCAGTGCAGGTGATGTTATAGATTGACATTCTGTATACCCGTTTCATCTTTTTCTGCAGCTATGGGACATAAACATGGAATCAAGTCCTGTTGCAACTTTCAAGGTTCATGAACATTTAAGGCCCAAGGTCAGCATTCCTATTTTGTTATTTTATCTAATTTGTCAGGTTGTCAATTATTGTATTCAAGATATTTTGACTGGAGAATTGCAAAGTTAAGTCTCATCTGCAGGTTTTTTATTTTTAGTAACTAAATGATCGAATGGCATTCCATTTATTATTAATCAAGGAACCTTCTGTGCATTGTCTTTTGTACGGGTAGCAGTGATTCTTGGGACAAAATGGGTTTCGATTTATTCCTAGTGTACTACAAGTCTTCATGGGAGCATATGCAAAAATATACTAATAGTTTATAAAATTTGGTTGATACCTGTTTTTCTCTCAGGTCTGACTTCCATTTTGAACACAAACCTGCTTCTTTTTCTTTTTCTTTTTCCACAGAAGAGAATATTTTCCGTTGTATTTTTACAACTCTGCTAATTTGTTGACATACAAGTGTATTTGTATTACAGACTTAATTAGCTTGACATGTAACTTTTAGTGAGGACTATGTTGCTTCCTATCATGTGGAAGGCATCTTTTTCGTTTTTTGGCAGACAGTATTGTTTTCTCCATTTTTGTTAATATCATTTTAATCCAATAGTGATTACATGAAAGTGCAGGCATCTTATTCATTGAAAATTTCTAGAGCCCTTCTAAGTCTCATCTGGCTGATCTTTCTGATTTCTGTTGTCTTTCATTATATTTAGGGCTGTATTCCTGAATGGATTTTATACTTTTTAGATAAATATGTGCTGGGATTATGATTAAGACAAATAATACTTGTTCCCCAACATGCAAAACTGTCTTCAATCAGTTGCTAGGAGAGAATTCATTTGACAGTTCCATTGGCTGGGTGATGGTTTCGAAATGCGTTGTCCCAGTCCGAAATTAAAAACTTGCTATGCAAATCTACATTATTAAGTAGTTGAAAAAGCTGTATCTAAGAATTAGATTGATGAGGAAATTGATCTTGCAACATTTGAGAGTTACCATGATTTTATTTCTTTTGAAAAAAGATAAATTTTTATATTAATGGTTGGGAATGATACAAAACCTTCCCTCACTTATGTTACAACTGTCCATAACTTGGGCAACACTGCATGGAATCTACAAGATTATCAAGGATTACATGTGTTGATTTACTTATATTTGGTCACACCAGAAAGCTTAAACAGTTAACTGAAGTTCAAGGAATGGAAAGTATTAAGGTAAAGCAGGATATATCCTGTAATATTATATCTTAGTGCTTCTGCATTTGTTGGCCAGTTGCACAATTTTTTTCCATAAGATGTTAATACTCCTGTACAACTTGAAATTTGCTGGGGTGGCTTGATTAGTTGGGCGGTATCATCATGATACTCGTATGATGTTTTGGCTCCAACTTCATTACTGGATCCAGGATGTCTCTGTTTGACAGAGTATGGTATGGGATGTCTCTACTTGCTGGAGTGTTGTGTGCAGCCTCCGAGTGGAACATTGGAACCTGCCAGTCTGTAGTTGGGCTTTTTCTTTGTTTACCAACATTAATTTCTTGTCTTTGATGATCTCACTATTAATCTCCTTCAGAGGATCACAAATGGTCAACTTCTCTAGATTTCGAAGCCTAATTTGTTGACCTTCTGCACTCTTGTTTCAGAAGTTAATTGCATTCAATTTGCTTAGCTTGAGGAGACGATTGTTGGGTTTGCAGGGTGGAGAGCCTGTCAACACATTCACGTAGTAGGGAAGCTAGTTCCACCATAGTCACCAAGCTTGGTTCCTAGTTGCTCCTGTCTACCATCCAGTGTGCTGATGGCCTAGACCAAGGCTGCATAAATTTTCATGATTTCTGGCGAAGTGGGGTTACTGGAGGCATTTGAGGGATTTCCTTTGTGAGAAACAGTGGGCTGCAGTGGGAGATAAAGAGGAATGTCTGAATGGGTACAAATCCCTGGGCCCTGAATTCCTGATTTGCAGAGGTTGAGGTGCGATTTGAAAACCTCAGATTCAGAAGAGAGATAAGAACTGTCTAGGATGGTAAATGGCTCTCTATGTGTGGGATTCCCTGAAAAGGATATGCTGTCGTTTGACCTAGAGACAAGGAGATTAGATAACTGAACATCTGCTATTGAGTACAACCTAGCAGGATATTTAGGAGGCTTATAATAGGATTTTGCAGGAATGTGAGGAGCATCAATATTCAGGGTGAGACCAGAACTTACATGAACCTGGAAAGAGTGGTGGGTTTATGGTGATGTTACCTTTGTTGAAAGAGGACAATAAATCCCCTTTCACTGGTTTTCCTGATCTAGGCGAATTACTTGTTTCACAGCTTTCATTTCAGCTTCAACTGATATCTGGCTGCATTGTTTCTCCTTTCAAACCTTTTCTGATAGGCCTTCAAACTATGAATACGGGATTAAATTTGAGTCATTTTCTTCTTCTAAGCCCCATTGCCCCATCTCTTGTGTAAATTCTCTAATGTGATGGGATTTTATGCTTACATATCTCATGAACTTTTTGTGTTGTTGTTTGTTGTTTGATGACCTCTGCCTTGTTTTGAGTAGTACATTGCCCTTGCTGGTTAGACAGCTCAGTGGCTGGAGGTTTAATCATGATGGGATTGATATTGAAAGGTTTGTTATTCTGGTGTGTAGAGGCAAGCAATTTAAGATAAAGCATGAATATATTAGCTGTGTTGTACTCCAAAGGCATCCAAAATGCCCTGCAGCGTCCTTGCAGTGACTACTTTGCCATTAAGAGCAGGCTGCAAATGTGTTTAACAAAGGAAAATAGTAAAATTGCTTTAAAGCCAAAGCTGTGTGGGAGGACCGAGGAGTATTGTCGTCTCTTTAGTTTTCGTTGATATCACCGTGGAGTGCATTTGAGACAATTACTATCTGAAAACCACCTTGGTATCAGATGTGGCAGGGTTTGTATGAGTGTAGTGGCATGTTTGCGAAGCATCAAACCGCAGGAGTGCGGGTGGAATTTGCTAGGCTTGGTATCGATGTGAGCTCCTCAATCTGTCCGCAGCGGTGGAATATGTTGCCTCTGAGCTCTTGAATACTGCTCGCTAATGTAGTTTCTCTTAAACATGACAAGAGTTTCCAAAGATGTTAAGGGCTGCAAGAGAACCATTTTCAACACTATTAACATTAAAACTAGTGGATTTGAGATTGGATTGCAAATTGATCATATAGATATAAATGTGAAATTGTTCTTCATGCATAAAAGGGGTATTGACGATAAGACAATATTTCTAACATGAAATTAGGAAGGACAGTGAAAAGTCTTCGATTTAGTATGAGCTGGTTGGAAGTGATGGGTATGTTGAAAATACGTGATAATGCTGATTGTAACGTATGCCCAAATAGTGTTTAGACATATTGTCTAAGATTTGGGCTTTTAAAGTTGAAATTAAAAGATGACAGGGTCTTAGTCAGGGTCATGAGAATTAGATAATCTGTGTGGTTTCTCTAAGATCACCAGGTGATGAATATGAGTACATAGACTTGCTAAACCTTCGGAAGTGTAACAAACATAAGTCGTGGTGTTTTTAAGAGCATGGTTTTCCAGGCTATCGGCTACCCCATTGTTGTCCATGGAGATGTTGAAAGGTCCCCTCTTTCAACTTTTCTAGATTTGACAGCACCTGTCTAGTGATGTCATCTAATTTCCAGTGATAGGGGAAAAATGATTTTGTACTGGATTGCCACCTTATATTAATGGCAGGAATAACATTTTAGAGTTTCCTTTGATTTGAAGTTGTAGAAGCCCATGATATATTGCCTGTTGGAGTCCAGTATCCAGAGCCAAGAATTCAGCATAATTATTGGTTTGATTGCCAATATTTTGTGAGTGGCTGATGGTTGGCTTCCCTTCGGAGTTTATGATTTTGCTGCTGATATTTTCTGTGCCTGTATTCTGTTTTGAGGCCTCTCAAAGTTTGATTTATTGGTGCTTGTGGCTGGTGGGTCCCAATAATTCTTCAGATGAATGGTAAAAAAACTTCAATTTATAGTGGAAGGGAATTTTCAATTTTTCATGCACCTGCTCCGCTAAAATCCAGGTTATTGGGAGACAAGAAAACAATATATCTGTTTTTATGATAAATTAAATTGTGGGTTAAAGACTATGTTTGATTATGCGCACTTTTTGATCCACCTTTTGAGCTTTATTTTCAAATATGCTCTAGTTATTGTGTGATTAATGTTATTGTTTCATGTGCATGAAAAAGAGAAATGATGGGAATCTTATGAAAGATGATTTGGAATTCTTTTAGTTGGGATAACACTTTAATTCTCAGAGTTCACTGTCAAATACATATTCCAAATCATAAAAACTGATTGAATCAGTTCTTCAAAGCCATTTTCACATGATTTTCATGGCTTTGAATTCTGAAGTATTACATTCTTTCAGGTTGGAAGAGGATCTCGCTGATGTACGACATGCTTTTAGATGATGTTTTCCATGTTTGGTGTTCTATGATGAAGTTGAAGATTAAACATGCTTTGGGCTTTTGCCTATCTAAATATCTAAAGAATAATCATGAAGGCACCTTGAATGATTTGTGGTTTGTAGCTTGTATAAATTTCCATTTAAGTGGCAGTGCCCCTAACAGAAGGGAGAATAAGTGAAGCCACTGCAGAAGTATCTAGGAACTGCCTTTTCTATTTGACTCTTTGAGTCCAGTTGAAATTCTCAAAAGTCAGCATCCTTAGAAGATTGTATCTACTAGATGGTTTTATGTCATCATCCATACATTGAATGTTGAAAATATTCCTTTATTTAAGCTTGTAACATTGTGTTCCTCTTTATTCACTGTTTTGATCATATTATACTTAATAAGTTATATCGCTTACTGTTTTGTAGAACATTTTGAAGATCTTTGTTTACTTAATGCCTAATCATAATCATAATGTAATAAGAACATTTAATCTTTAAGAATTGGATTTCAGTACATTCATATTAGGTCACCAGCTGACTTCAAAAGACAGTGTTTGTATGCTTAATTCAAATTTTGGATATTCTGATGGATCTGTGTTTTCAGTGAAAACAAACGAAAACTCTTTTTACATATGAACATGCTGAAATATGAAAACTCTTTACTTGAATTTCTTTTCAAAATATTAATTTAGAAAAAGAAAAACTAGCTGTTTATACATGCATTTGCTTTGCGTTGGTTTGACGAGGATATTGCAGATGTTAATTTTTGTTCAAACTTATCCTATTATCATCTTTAGCATTAGTTTTGGATTAATACTGATGGGATTTCTTGATTTTGCAGTTATGTGATTTGTATGAAAATGATTCAATATTTGATAAATTTGAGTGCTGCCTGAGTGGAAATGGACTTCATATGGCAACTGGGTCATACAGGTTTGTATTTTTGGATTTGGAGGACATTATGTCCTGCTGCAGGGATTCTTTTTTTGGACGATGGTAATTGGTAACATCGTTTTTGGCTGGTCAATGTCTACATATGTGTTGGTATGTGTCTGTGTGTATATTACTTACAAAAATATAATATATTACAGACATATATTATTAGATACGTTTGCAAGTTCATATATGTATACGTATATTAGATATCATTCTGTGAGAGAGATAAATAGACAGGTGGTGTTTGTTTTTAATGATTGCATATTATGAGTGTAAACATAAGGATTGAAGGTTGGATTAAACATATATAGATGGGAATTTGAACTACCATATGCAATTTAAAGTCCTTCCACTTGGGTTGATCTTTAACCATGGTTAATATTGATCAATTTTTATTTGCAGTCAGGTACAGTCAATTTGCAACGGTAGTTAATAGTGGTTAAGGGTGAGGGGGTCTATATACATACTAAGTTACTAACGTATACACACACATCTACACATGCCAAAATATAATACACATGACATATACTGACAATTATATCATTGGTTCAACAGCATTCAAATCTGTTGGCCTTTTTTACTGTTCAAATAAGTTATTTAATTTTAGCTGTAGAAAATCCGTAAATATGCACCAATTTTTTGAAATTGTATGACAGCTTGACATGCTAAAGTAGACAGTGAAGTAGACAGTGAAGTAGACAGTGAAGTAGTAGACTAAAAGTAGTTGTATGCTAATGGTAAAGCAGTGTTACCTAAGACTCCGGGATGGCAAAAAATTTCCTAATTTTTGGGATGGCGAGGGGACGGCTATTAAAATAATATATAAAATTACAAATATTAAAAATATACAGATAAATTTTATGAATAACAATTCATTTTTATATATCAGTCCACCATGTGCACACAGTCCACGTTCAGACATCCATGTTAAAAAGTAAAAACTCACCAACATACATACAGCTGTACTAATGTTATGTGTTCATATGATTTTTAATATTAATATGTATGCTGCTGGTTTTCGTAGTATGTTGTGACAGTCCACCATGTGCATTTGTGCTCAAATTTTTCTGTATTCATATATAACTTTTGATTCTTAATATGTCTTTGTAATACAATATAATCAGGTTATGGTTAACCGGTAGATGTTTTTAAAGAGAAAAAAACGAAGAAATTAAATTGATTTTTTTTTTTTGAAAGTGATTTTTTTTTTTTTTAAAAGAAAAATGTGTTGTTGACATCGGGGATGTGGACATCTCTCAACTGTCCCAGGGACGTACAGACATCCCCCTCCCGTCCCAAACGTCCTCAAGACGTTTCTGACATTGTCAAACGTCCCTGGGACATTTCCCTTGCAACAGTGAAGTTCGGAAACATGGAGGAAACGTTTCCTTCACCTTTTTAGTGTCCCCGAAACGTCCGGGACCCCTGGGATTTGGGGGGGATGCGTCCCCACGTAACACTGCAGTAAAGTATAAGGGATATTGCACAACTTATATAGAAAAAAATTATTGCAAAAAATTGCTATCATTGGTGTTGATTCTGTGGGTATGCATATGCAATTACATACAAAGATGGATAGTACAAAAATATGTTCCAAGTAATTACCATCTGAAATTGGAATTATCCAAATGGTCTTCTGAATTTCTGTTTTTCTTCTCTCAAGGAGTCAAGATATTGATATAAAGAAGTGACACTGGCGAAGGTAAGAGTGTTAAATAGTATATGGTGAGCAGGCTACAAGTTTTCATTTCTTTTGTTATATATTAGACACACAGCATATATGATTATTAATTAGTTTTAGTTTCAGAGTAAATTGAATCTTGTATTTTATTTCAGTATTTCTTTTGGGTTAGATGTGTTGGTTTAATTTAGTTATGCCGTGCGTGCTAATAACAAAGGCTAAATATAATATGATGAAAGGTTGCCACTTCTCTCTCTGTCACACCCACATGCATACAAACACATACGTGCCTTCTTGCACGTTTTTGATAGACATTACATGGGTGCATGCATGTTTTCAAACATGTGAACTCTAGAAGATGTGCATAGTTTACACCATATGTATCTTTGTGCCTATATATCAATGTGTTAGGACTTGCATATTTAGTTTTACATATACACAGATTAGTTATACAAGTTTATACATATAATACATCAGGTCTGTAATTTTCTGTACAGAATAGATATGTGTGGATTAAACGTATACCTACACATACATATGTAGGCATTAAGTTTATCAAGTTTGTGTCTTTGTAGAGCTATACTGATCATCGAGCTGTGGGATCAATCATTTTAGACTTTTTGGCTAGAGTTTTCTGCTTTAAGCATTCTTGAGTAATGCACTAATAAATGAATCCTTTGGACTATGGCAACAGCAATGCGTTCTGTGTTTTCAATCGTTTTGGTGGTAGTGAGGAGGGAACCATCTTGGAAGCTAGTAAAAAATCCAAACAGGTATGTAACTAATTTTTGTAAATGATAATAATGATCTCCATATGTGCATAATTTTTTGTGACTGTCCACTTTAGACCATCTGTTAATGCTTGAAGGCTGGCTTGATATTGGATGTATGGGTTTAGGTTCTAGATCTAAATGTCTTTAAATAGGGCACAATCCTCTCCACGTGGACTCTTTTTTGAGAGCAAGAAAACAAAGCCATCTAATGTTGCAAACTATATTAACACTTTTTTTTACATTCTTAATTAACAAAGTAAATGTAATATTGTATGTGAAGCATTTTGGGACAAAATGTATGCAGCAGGATTATCAGGTTTCTATTTTTTTCGGCTTTCGTGGTATTGATTTTCATTTTTTTTGTTATTTCTGAGTCTTTACCCCCAGTGTTACTTGAACATTGAAGTGAAAGTAGATAATTCTTGTTTAGTAGATGAAGTTCCCAGGGGCATTGCATCTGTCTGTCCTTAAAATCTGTGAGTTGTGTGTCTGGTTAGAGTGAGTTGATGCCATATTATAAAATCTGTCACATATGTTGGTGTGTGGAATGTAATTTGTTCGGAATTTGTGTTATAAGGCGGCTCATTCCAACTCCTCCAAGACCTGGAAGGTCCCTTGCAAGTCTTACACGTGGCCGCACTGCACGAGGTAGAAATACAGCCACGCATTGTTCACATTTCTCTTCCTAGTGTTAGATGTAATGAGTTTTGAGGTTTTTGCTTAGTTCCGTACATTCTGGTATTTATCTTTTTGGTTACCATCTGTATAATTTGTCAAAATTTGGTCTCACCTTTGTCGCTTCTCTGCATCAGGAAATGAAAGCTCAGGGGGAGAGATAAATGGAGGTGCATATGACTCTACGTCAAAGTTACTTCATTTGGCATGGCATCCGACCACAAATGTCATTGCATGCGCTGCTTCAAATAGCTTATATATGTATTATTCCTAATTAAAACATCTCCAATGTAATCAAAGGACCGGGTGTTATTTTTTTCTTTCGCCATCAGTGGAGCAATTTCAAGTGTAACTATTATTGGATTGCGACATACCTGTTGTTGGGCTCCTGAATTTGATGTGTGACTTGCTACGGCTTGTAGCATGTTGATCTACTTTGTTCCTGATTGTATATGCTATGAAGGACCTAAAGGTTGTGCCAAAGCCTTTAATTTCAGAATATGTGGCAGAGGTGAAGGGATAAAGTATCATTGTTGATTCTTTTTAGCAGGAACACGTCTCAGGTTGTTATAGGTTAATTGTAATGATCTTTGTATTCCTTAACAGGTATGGTCATCTATTGTAAAGTGTTATGCCAGGAGGTAATGCAAAATTTCCCTGGTTCGTTGTCATTCAAGGCACGCAAGTGTCATTTGGAATGTGGTACTAACCCCAGTGCATTGAGTCTTAGTGGTTAGTCTGTTTCCCAAATTAGGGCTTTCTGCTCTGCTTTGTTTGTAATTTTTATATTTAAAAGATGGTTCTAATGGGACCAGCTGATTTGTCTGGTACATTTGAAGCCAATTTTAAGCACGTGCAACATCAAGCACAGATGTAACAATCATACACTTGTATTCTCTCCCTTTTTAATTTTGAAGTACTTGTCCTGATCTTCAATATTTGGCTAAATATACTCGTGTTTTGAAGTCTGAGATCACCCTGTTTATATGAGGTAAGTGTTTATTCCAAATTTCTTGTCTACACGGAATACTGTGTCTGAACACATCATCACTGTCTGATCTTGGTTGTAAGGGATGAAGGCATTTTTTCTCAATCCTTTGGTGTTTTATGTGATCGCAGTTTGAAGCCACAGGTTAGAAAAACCATGTCAAGCTCTAATGCCATTTCAAGAAACCGCGTTATTTGGAGAGGGATTTGTCTTGAAGCATATAATTAAAATGTTCATAAGTAGCATGCTTAATTGTTGGTTTCCAATTGTGAAGTATGATATTCGACTTTGAGTCACTAATATATTGGACAAATTCAGTTTTAACAGGGATTGCAGAAATTTCATATGAATTGGAAAGATTGCTTTGATTCTCGTTTTCCAATCTATATGCCAATGGACTTTCCTTTTACTTCGTTTTGAAAATGCAAGCATTCCTAAGCTTAAATTTAAGTTCCATCAAAAGTCAAAAGGTGAGTATTTACCATATGAGATAAATCACTTCGTTTGACTTGGCATTTATTCTTCAAATTATAAAGGCTGATTTTTGACTATTATTCAGTTTAAGATGTCACCTTTACTGTCCTCAAAGATTGCTTCTTTCAACTGCTAATGTATGCAAGATTTCGTTCTCTCTAAAGCTCCCAATGTCTCTAGAGAATATGGTCTATTTGAAATTCTGTTAGTGCTAATTTAGGGCACCCTCTAAAAGATGAATGGCCATTGCCTGTTAGTAAACACAGCTGATGATGATAGATGTTAGCCGGTTTAAACGAGTATCAAGTCATGGTTTGAACAAGTACAATTTACAGGGGTAGTATAATAATCACTTCTGTTTGATTGGTTATTAATACTTCTAAATTTCAACAAATTCGAAGTTAATATTATTCTTTGTATGTTGAATTTTGTATGTGTTAAAGATTGGATTCACATATTTTTCTCCCAAACATATTTAAAAATGTATTTATCTTGTTCTCTATTGGTTAACAAGTGGAATTTTTTGAAGCCTTATCCAAGAATATTTGTTTCAGTTGAATAAAATAGTCAGTCATTACTTGCAAGTTAGGTTCAAATATTTTTTTATTCTCCTATTAACACTATCGATTAACATTTTAACACACACAATCAATGTGACATACAAATTTTTTTATCCAAAATTTTGAAAGTAAAAAATTCAATCAAATGACGTCTTTGCCTCTAAACGGCTTTTTAACATATATTAACAATTAAAATGTAATATACAACATAAATTTTTTATCCAAAATTTTGAAAGTAAAAATTCCATTAATTGACAACTTAGCCTCTATTAATAATTATGATTTGATATTCAAATACAAAAAAATGATTTTATATGGGACTGCCAGCAGAATATTGGAATCATAATGTATTTATGGCAAGTGGCAACACTCTGGGGACTTTTATGATGACAATTGATGCTTCAATACAGGTAGAACAAATGATCTACACAAGAATTTGTGTTTTGATGGATCTTAATAAACCCTTGCCTACTAAAATTTCCCTAGTCGAGGAAGACGACAAATGGGACCAAGTATTGGATTATCAAAATCTCCCTTTTAGATGCATGTTATGTCATGAGTACAAACATTTGGTAAAGGATTGCACACATAAAATTTTAGAACACGGGGAAGAACATGCTAAGGATGACTTTATCACACCCAAGAAGAAGTAGATTGCCAAAAAGAATGGCAAAGAATATGATGGAACTAGTAATACAAATAGATATGCTAGCCTACAGGGACATGGGAAAAAAGAAGCGGAGGATCTTATGGAGTCATAGGTACAAGAAACACAGATGGATAAGCCACAAGAAACTCGAGCCCAACCGAAGGAACGGGGGTCAACAACAGATGGTTATTTTCCAAGCACAACCTAACAAGAACACAATTAGCAATGGGGTCAAAAGCTATCAGTGTAACAATAAGTATCACGACCAATTTTCTGACCATAAACAACAAATAATTGAGAACGAGATAACTAGACAAAACTCTTATTGTAGAGAATTCTATTGACACACACCAACTTGAATTGGGATTACGTGTGGATCAGGAAAATAATAATAAATTTAAAGTGGATACTAACCTGAAGGTTGGTAGAAAAATGAATCATACCAAACTTCAACAAGAGTGTCAAAAACTATATAATTCGGGAATTACTAGGGTTTTATCCCAATTCTTCCCACATACTTCCCAATGAAGACAGTCACTTGGAATATAAGAGGGATGAAGGTTTCCCCCTCTAAAGTTCAGGAACTTAAAAGATTGATTAATTCAGTTTATCCATCGTTGGTTTGTATTTAAGAGACTACAACTTCTATTGATTTCATGATGGCTATAGGTGCAATAGTTTGACCTAAAACACAACACATCTTGTTAAGTTCCCAAGGGGCTTTGGGGGGCATTGTTTCACTTTGGGATCCCAGAATGATGGCTATTTGGAATTTCTTTGCGATTAAAGGAGCCTTATGTTTGCATCTTTACTCTAAAGTGGATGACCAGGAGTTTTTAATGTTTAATGTTTATGCCCCTCTTGGTCTGGAAGAGAAAAGACAACTATGGAAGAGAATGGCAAAGATTATCCACTTCTTTCCATAGATTCCGCTTATTTTAGGAGGAGATTTTACCACTATCTTGGATCTCCAGGAGAAGCAAGGAGATCATACCCATTTAGATGTCAGTTCGGCAAACATGTCTCAATTCCTTTGGAATCATATCCTAGGGGATGTACCAATGGTTAATGGCATGATGCCATGGTCCAATAGAAGGCAAGGTCAACATTGATTTTGGAAAGCTTGGATCATTTTCTGCTTTATGAAGAATGGTGGTTAAAGGGATGGTTACCTAAGACTATGATCCTCAACAATAATGGATCAAATCATTGCCCTGTTTGCCTGGAAGTTGGCAAAACACTTTCATGTAAGAGTCCTTTTAGATTTCAGTTAATGTGGCTCCGAAACCAAGATATTCCCTGACATGTTGAGCTATGGTGGCGGGAAGGCAAACCTAGGTTTGGCACTCATATGTTTAAATTTGCTAAGCAATTGACATATTTAAATGTTAAGCTAAAACCCTGGAACTGGAATGCGTTTGGTGATATAAAGGAACAAAAAACAAGGTCATTTCTCAATTGGAAGATATTATGTTTCTTCACCGACAATCGGGATTATCATTGGATCTTTTCAAAAAAGAATGTGTCCTCAAGGTAGAATTATAGGAATGGGAAATTTGAGAAGAAATTATGTGGAAGCAAAAAGCTAGGATCCAATGGTTAAAGGAGGGTGATAAGAATTTCACCTTATTCCATAAATCCTTGCTAGCCAGACGAGCACATAATTATATTCATTCCTTGTCTAAGGTTGATGGTTCCCAGGCTCAATCAATCCATGAGATGCAACAGGTAGCTCCACAATACTTTTAACAACTCTTCACATCTCAATCGCTGGATATGAATTCACAACTACTTTTGAACATTTTATCTACTAACATTTCTCACCAGGACAATGAGAAGTTGATGTAGCCTATTACTGAGTAAGAACTCCAAGGAATATTGTTCAACATGAAGAAAGGCAAAACTCCAGGTCCAGATGGCTTTCCGATTGAGTTTTACCAAGCTTTTTGGGACATCATTAAAGAAGATTTTTTACAAGTGGTTGAAGAAGCTAGATTGGCCAAAACAATTTTTAAGGAAATTAATATGACTTACATTACACTTATTCCTAAAACTCACGAGGTGCAGGATATCTCTGGTTTCCACCCTATAGCCCTATGCAATGTTTTGTACAAAATCATCACAAAGGTCATATCGGAAAGACTAAAACCCCTTCTCCACAAACAAATTTCTTCAGAGCAAGGTGGGTTTGTCTTAGGTCGCCATATCCATGATGAGATTGTGTTAGCTCAGGAAATTCTGTATTCTATGGCAATTCAGAAAAATCCTGCAATGTTTACTAGGCTGGATTTATCTAAAGCCTAAGATATAGTGGACTAGAGATTCCTTTGTAAGGTTATGTCTCAATTTGGTTTCTCTTCGGAATGGATAAAATAGATAGAAGCATGCTTTACCTCTGTTTCCTTCGTTGTTCCTGTTAATGGTTCTCCTACACAATATTTTGGAGCTTCCAGAGGTCTTAGACAAGGAGATCCTTTATCCCCTTTTTTGTTCATCATCCTAGCAGAATGCATGGGCCGACTTATCAAAAAAACCTGTCAGGAAAAGAAAACTCATGGAATTCAGTTGGCCAATAATAGCCAACCGATTTCTTGTCTCCAATTTGTTGATGACTCCATGCTGCTTGGAAGAGCTACACTCTAGGAAGCGAGATAAATTAAGAAAATGTTAGATACCTTTTCAGATGCTACCAGTTAGTTGATTAATCAAGGCAAATCCAAGATTTTCTTCTTTCATACTTTAACTAGACAAGAAGAGCAAATTTTGGAACTCTTCCACTTTAGGAAGGGCATGTTTCCTCTTCAGTATCTTGGTGTTCCTTTGTCCTCGAACAAGTTGAAAGGCTGGTATTGATTAACCCATAAGATTGATTCCAAACTACAGAAGTGGATGAACAAATGGCTTTCATCAGGGGGGAGGATGATGTTGGTTAAATATGTCCTTCAAGTTATGCCGATATACGTTGCCTTTGTTCTGATCATTCCTAGCACTATATTGAAACAAGTAGACTCCATATGTCAGAAATTCTTATGGAGCGGAGTTCAAAATAAGAAAAAAATGGTCCTTGGTTAAATGGGAGACATTATGCCGGCCAAAGATTGAAGGAAGATTAGGATTTCGATCTTCTCCTAAACAAAATAAAGCTCTAGTTGCCAAATTATACCGGAGACTACTTGTTCACCCTAATGCTTTGTGGGTTGCTACTTTCAAAGCTAAGTACGCTGAAAATAATCCTCCGGAGAACATTATCAGATCTACCCTCCCTTCTAAAGGTTCTCCTGTCTTGACGTTTATCAGAATGAGAGAAGAAATGATAAAAAAGAGCTCTTTTGGATTGTTAACAATGGTCAAATGGATAATTTTTGGACGGATCTTGGGACAGGTAACCACCTCTCATTCTCCAATTCCCCCACCTCAGACCCATTATGGAACACATGCAGGGCATTGGTTGGATTAAGGTTACCCATTATGAGCGACCAACTTCCCTTCCTTGGGAGAATGGAAAAGAGTGGATTCCTGTTTCAGAATGGCCCATTGTTGTATGTCATGAGGATCTCACTCTGCTTCATGAAGTCCTACATGATAGAACTTTGTTTTCTTCACTACTTCCAGATAAACTACGATGGGGAAAGGATGTCTTTAGTTCATATTCAGTATCTATTGGCTATTCTTCACAATTGGTTGATAATCCTCATCCTCTTTGGATTCTTTTCAAACATTTATGACAACCAAGTATGTGGCCTAAGGTTAGTTTCTTTGTTTGTCTTGTTATCCATATAAGAGTTCTCACAAGAGATCATCTTTTGAAGAGAGGTATATATGGCCATTTCAGATGAAGAATCTTCATCACATTTTTTCTTCCTTCGTCCTTGGGTTATTCCTATCTGACATCAAATCTCTTCTTTGCTTAAACTACATTGGAATAATTTTGCATCCGTAGAGGATACTTTCAAATTATGGTAGAGAAGTCTTCCAATAGGCCAACATTTCCTTCCGATTTTGTGGATTGGCATTTTCCTTCACTCTATGGAATATTTGGAAAGAAAGGAATCGAAGAATTTTTCAACAAGTTAGTAAAGAGAGTTCTTTCATCTGGGAGTAAATTAAAATTAACATAGTGGAAACTTTGAAACATAAAATATCTTTAGCCTAGAGTCTTTCCTCGTAGTGGTTTACATCTTCTCGACTAGGTTTCTCTGGACCCTAGGAATGTTATGTTTGTGGAGCCTATTTTCATGTTAGAGTTTGGTACACCTTCCATGTGTTACACTCAGATATTTTTACGGAGGTCTCGCTCACTGGTGAGTGGGGTCAAGGGGGTTCGAGGGTGAAGCCCCCGAAGCAAATTTTCATGGGTGGTTTTATTAACCCATGGGTAATGGGTAACCGTTATGGGCTATTTTTGGGCCCATGGTTTTTCGGTACCCATTGTTTTGTAAAACTGCCTCTTCGGCTACCTATTGATGTACTTATAAATAGATGGACATACAATAGGATTTATATGAGTGTGTTTTATGAAGGTGAATAGTGTGTGCAATTTCAAGTGCAAATTTGGGAGGGTTTGTTGAGTGCAGCTCCAAACAAGATCTGATTATTGTAATTGTGAAGATTGTTGGCTTGTAATAAAATCTGAGCAAGTGTTCTTGGTGGATGTAGCCCACATTGGGTAAACCACGTTAAATATTGTTTTCATGTTGTGCATTTTTCATTTCTGTAATTCTATTCATACTTCTTATTATTGCAATTCTGAGGAATTATTCCGCATTAAATATTATTAATTCATAACAATTGGTATCAGAGCCTGGTTTGGTTTGCTGAAGTGTTGAATCGCAGAGAAATTTTTAGCTTGAGTGGGAGCTATGGCAGATGATGGAATATCTAGGGTTGATAAATTCAACGGGTAAAATTTCAGTCTTTGGAAGATGCATATGAAAGATTACCTTTATCAGAAGGATCTTTATACTCCGTTGTCTGAGAAGGCGAACAAACCCTTGAGCATGACAGATGCGGAATGGGATTTGCTGGATAGGAAGGCACTTGGGACAATTCGGATGTGTCTTGCATCTTCGGTATTCTTTAATGTTTCAAAGGAAAAGACTACAAAAGATCTAATGGATGCATTAGGGAAGTTATATGAAAAAAACCTCTGCCTCTAACAAGATATTTTTAATGAAAAAGTTGTTTAATATGAAGATGTCTGAGAATAGTTCAGTAGCAGATCATTTAAATGATTTCAATTACGGTTGTGAATATGCTAGCTTCGGTTACAATAGAATTTGATGAAGTTAGGGCTTTATTAATTCTGTGCTCTTTACCTGAAAGTTGGAATAACTTGATAATGGCGGTAAGTAACTCGGTTCCAGCTAACTCGAAGTTGAAGTTTGAGGATGTTGTAGGGGTGATTCTAAGCGAGGGAAATGCAAAGAAAAAAACTCCGGGGAATCTTCTACTTCAGGGAATGCTTTGACAGTGGAAACTAGAGGGAGATCGAAGAATAGAGGAAATTGTGGAAAATCGAAAGATCGGGCAAGGGTCAAAATCCAAGAGCAAGATTATATGTTGGAATTGTGGAAAGTTTGGGCACGCAAAGAAGGACTGTTTGGATCTTCGGGATAAGAAGAAACGACAGGAAGAAAACAATGAGGAAAATGTGGCATCGGGTAATGTATGCTAGGATGCTTTGATTTTTTCTTTGCATAATATTACTGAATCTTGGGTTTTAGATTCATGGGCTTGTTTTCATGCTACTCTACATAGGCATTATTTTGTTGATTATGTTCAAGGGGATTTTGGGCATGTTTTTCATAGTGATGATGAGCCTTGCAGTATAGTTGGAAAATGTTATGTTCAGGTTAAGATGCAGAATGAGAATACATGGCTATTGAAGGATGTCAGACATGTGCCTACATTAAGGAGAAATTTGATATCGGCGAGGCAATTGGGAAGTGATGGTTATACCTGTGATATTTATAGCTGACTCTTGGAAGGTTACCAAGGGTGCTCTTGTGGTGGCAAGAGGTAAGAAGGTTGAAACCCTTGTATTTATCCACTGATAGTACTAATGATTGAATTTTGTGGCTTTAGATGCAGATACAACATTATGGCATTATAGGCTCGGTCATATGAGCCATAAGGGCTATGAACATCATAAAGAAGAATTTTCCTGGATATACAGAAACAAGTTTAGATTTATGTGAGAACTGCATATATGGGAAACAAAAGCGAGTAAGGGTTTCTCAAGGTTGGACCTACAAAGAAAGAGAGTAAGTTAGAGCTGGTACATTCTGATGTGTGGGGGCCAGCTCAGGTATCATCTGTTGGGGGTTCAAGTTATTATGTTACTTTTATTGATGATGCAATAAGGAAAGTTTGGGTTTATTGTATTAGAAACAAATCTGATGTATTTGATACTTTTGTTAAATGGAAAGCCTTGGTAGAGAATGAAACATGTCTTAAGTTAAAATGTCTCAGGTCAGATAATGAAGGGGAGTATTGTAGCAATGAATTTGATAATTATTGTTATAAGAATAGAATCCGCAGGCAAAAGATGGTTCCAAGAACCCCGCAGTAGAATGGGGTGTCAGAAAGGATGAACAGAACAATAATGAAACGTGCTAGGAGCATGAGGATACATGCAGGACTGCCTCTTTATTTCTGGGCAGAAGCGGTGAGCACAACTGTGTACTTGATAAACATAGGACCCTCAAGTGCCTTGGATGGAGGCATACCTGAGGAGGCTTGGTACGGTAAGAAAGTCAATTACTCATTTCTTAGAGTCTTTGGATGTGAGGTGTTTGTTCATATTGACAAGGATAATAGGACCAAGCTAGAGGCTAAATCAGAAAAATGCACTTTTATTGGTTATGATGGTGATGACTTTGGATTTAAATGTTGGAGTATTAAGGACAAGAAAATCATTCGGTCTAGGGATGTGGGTCTTTAATGAGAAAATCATGTATAAGCAACAGTTGCAGGAAAACAAGGAAGAATCCAAGAAAGAATATGCGGGGATAGGGCTACCTCGGGTACCAGAAAGCACGAGAATGGTGAGTGGTAGAGGATCTTCCGGATGGGACAGTGACCCATGGATCATTTCAGGAACCTACTCAACAAGAACCCCAAACTCCTACAGTGAGGAGGTCTTCCAGGGTAAGAAAAGAACTTGAATGTTTTTCTCCTTCTCTTTATTATTTATTACTCACTGATAGTGGAGAGCTAGAGAGCTTTGATGAAGCAATGCAGGTAGATGCCAGTAAGAAGTGGGAGCAAGCCATGGATGAGGAGCATAAGTCTCTCATGGAGAACCAGACTTGGGATTTGGTGAAGCAACCGGAAGGCAAAAGAGCATTGCAGAACAAGTGGGTGTATAGAGTTAAAGACGAAGGAGGAAAGAAAAGATATCTGGCCCGGTTGGTGGTCAAGGGGTTTGCACAGAAACAAGGTATAGATTTTGATGAGATTTTTTCACCTGTAGTAAAAATGACTTATATTAGAACTGTTCTTGGAATAGTGGCAGCAGAAGACTTACACTTAGAACAATTAGATGTAAAAACTGCATTTCTCCACGGTGATTTGGAGGAGCTATATATGCAACAAAAAAAAGGATATGAAGTCAAAGGTAAAGAGGAGATGGTGTGCAAACTGAAGGAGAGCTTGTATGGCCTGAAACATGCTCCACGTCAATGGTATAAGAAGTTTGATAGCTTCATGATGGAGCAAGGTTATATTAGATGTCATTCTGACCATTGCGTGTATACAAAGAAATTTGAGGATGGAAGTTATATTATCATGTGTTTGTATGTTGATGACATGTTGGTTGCAGGTAAAAACATGCAGGAAATAAAAGTACTCAAGAAACAAATAAGTGAATCCTTTGATATGAAGGATTTGGGGGCAGCCAGAAAAATCCTTGGTATGAGGATAACTCGGGATAGGAAGGAATGAAAGTTGACTTTATCTTAGGAAGAGAACATTAAGAAGGTATTGGATATGTTTAACATGCAGGATGCTAAACTAGTTGGGACTCCTTTGGCAGGCCATTTTAAGTTATCAAAGGAGTAGTGTCCCAAGACAGAGCAGGAAAGAAACCAGATGTCCAAGGTACCTTACTCATCAGCAGTTGGGAGTTTGATGTATGCTATGGTGTGCACTAGGCCTGATATTGCCCATGCAGTGGGAGCAATGAGTAGATTTATGAGTGATCTAGGTAAAAAGCATTGACAAGCAGTAAAGTGGATCATTCGGTATTTGAGAGGGACCATGGGGATAGTTTTGTGCTACAGTGGATCAGACACCACTTTACGTGGTTATGTAGATTCAGACATGGCTGGAGATATTGAAAGTAGGAGGAGCACGACAAGTTATATTTACGTTGTAGGTGGGACAAACAGTGAGTTGGATTTCACGACTACAGAAGCTGGTGGCTTTTTTCAACCACGGAGGTTGAGTATGTTGCTGCCATAGAGGCAAACAAAGAGATGATTTGGTTACAAACAATTGCTTGAGGAGTTGGGGGCATAAGTAGGAGGAATGTAAGCTGCATAGTGATAGTCAAAGTGCTATACACTTAGCTAAGAACTCTTCTTTCCACTCCAGGACGAAGCATATAAAGTTGAGATATCACTTCATCAAGACAACTTTGGAGGAAGATAAGTTGAAGTTGGAGAAGATTCATACCAGTCAGAATCCTGCAGACATGATAACCAAGGTGGTCACAAGGGATAAACTAAAGCTATGTTTAGCTTTGGTTGGCCTTCGCGGATGACAGTGAAGGGTTTGAGAAGCTTGCTTAGTTGAAATGAGTCTCCAAGTGGGAGATTGTTATGTTTGTGGAGCCTGTTTTCATGTTAGAGTTTGGTACACCTTCCATGTGTTACACTCAGATATTTTTACGGCGGTCCCGCTTGCCGGTGAATGGGTCAAGGGGGTTCAGGGGCGAAGCCCCCGAAGCAAATTTTCATGGGTGGTTTATTAACCCATGGGTAATGGGTAACCGTTATGGGCTGTTTTTGGGCCCATGGTTTTTCGGTACCCATTGTTTTGCAAAACCACCTCTTCGGTTGCCTATTGATGCACTTATAAATAGATGGACATACAATAGGATTTATATGAGTGTGTTTTGTGAAGGTGAATAGTGTGTGCGAATTCAAGTGCGAATTCGGGAGGGTTTGTTGAGCGCAGCTCCAAACAAGATCTGATTATTGTAATTGTGAAGACTATTGGCTTGTAATAAAATCTGAGCAAGTGTTCTTGGTGGATGTAGCCCACATTGGGTGAACCATGTTAAATATTGTCTTTGTGTTGTGCATTTTTCATTTCTGTAATTCTATTCATACTTCTTATTATTGCGATTCTGAGGAATTATTCCACATCAGATATTATTAATTCCTAACAAGGAATGTTATGCTCTCTTGGAGGAAAACTAAACATTGGGCCACAAGCATAAGTCAATGGAAGATATCTCCTGTGGGATATGGAAATTTGAATAAAGATGATGCTTCTAGAGGGAATCCAGGAAAAATTGTTATGGGAGGCATTGTAAGAGACAATCAGGGTGAGTTGCAATTCTTCTTTGCTGAGAATTTGGTTACTACTACTAATAATTTTGCGGAGGTGAAGGAAATCTATAGGGGCATGCATACGGCTTTAAAGATTGCATGGCAAAAGCTTCAAATTGAATCAGACTCTCAAATAATTTTAAAGTTGTTATCCGAAGATTGAAATGCTTCTTACTCTAATTGGTGAATAACAAAAGAGGTATGGAGGATACAATAATTGAAGTAGTAGTTTCAAGAAGTTCAGATGTACCACATTCCCCATGCAAGGAATAAATTTGTCGATGGATTAGCAAATTGGGCTTTAGATAATAGAGATTGCCTCTACTATAGCATGCCTCTTGCTTGGTGGTCCAATAAGCTCCAAAGGGATATCAAACATATTCTAACTCCAGACTCCTCATCATGATAATGTTTTTAGTTTATCGTTTGTATCATGCTCAAGCTTGGGCTAATAGTTTTCAGGGATGTCATAGTCATATATGTACATTTCATTTCTATCTATATTAATTTTTGGTATTTAAAAAAAAGAATTTATATTATTAAAAAAATAATCATCAATAACATTTTCTATTAATAATTATGATGTGACACAACATTGAGTTGTTGAAGAATATAAACCAAAATGACATATTGACCAATATTTAAAAAAAAACGATCAAATGATATTGACCTATGCCAATAATTATAATGCGACACATGATATTAAATTATTAAGTTATGATGGCATGGAAAATATTTTATAATCATTGCGTGATCTATAACACTGATTTATTTAATATTTATACATAATATAAGAAATCAATCTATATTTAAACAAATAAAAATAAAAATATCAAATGACACCTCAATTTATTTCAGTAATTGTGATATACTAAATACATTAATATCACTGTTAAGCTATGCTCTTAATATTTTTGTTATTTTTAATCAATTGACTTCTTTTGCATGAGATTGCTTATAATAATATATATTATATGTTGATTGTTTTTCTTTCCGAGGTTGCAATTTAGTTTATTGTTTCATTTTAAAAAGCTCCAAATTTTATTTGCTATGCAAATTTCATTCGTGCTCTAATATATCTATTTTATTTTCAATTCATTTTTTTTCAAGCTACAATAAGGACTAGGCACATTGTGACTCTTGTTTTTAAAAGGAAATGTTAAAATCCTTAACTAATCATAATTGATCGAAGTTGAATTAAATAGAAAGGTAGAATATCATGGTTAAGCCTTTATGGGGAGGCCATCTTTCTATGCTTGTCATCAAATTTATCAAGAGGAAGCGCAAACATTCATTAGGCCTTGTCACAAATGAAAAAAATGAGTAGTCTTGTCACTTGTGACAAAATTTGGGACACGGGATTGCTGTATCATTTTCTTTGTGTTGAATCAAAATCTTAAAAGGTTTTTGTTTTTTTGGTGATTTACGCGAGGTTTGGTTTTATTTTTTATTTTTTAATTATTTTTAACCAATAATTATTATGAAAAAAACTTTTGACCCATTCAATAAATTAGTGCATATATCTTAAATATATGTATTTGGAAACTGTTGAAATATATCAATTTCGAAGGTCATATCTTGGAATTGTCATATAGTTTTTCCCTATTAAAATGTTCCATATTAATTAATGAGTCCACCACCTCTACAAATAACCCATTGATTGGGGATAGATATCCTTTATCTAGTTGCACCACTATGTTACACTTACAAAAATCATCCTAAGGAAAAAGGGCTACACACCATTGTATGCTTACAATATTGCAATTTTTTGAGCACCTTCTCCAAACAAAAGCAACTGTTATAAAATGGACTTCAAATTTAAAATTAACCATTGTTAACATCTCATTGACAATACGATTTGTAATGTCCACAATCTTCTTAATGAAAACCAAGCCCAAACAAGGATTTTTTTGAGTGTTTAAGACACTCAAACAAGAATAAAACAAGGGCATTTTGAATTGGGTGGTGATATCAAAGTGATTTAAGTTGTAGGGTTAACAAAGGTCTAAATGGTCACATGAACAATGTCTAGGTAATGTGATTGTATAACCCAAAGCACACAATCTTAGATGATCATTTACAAAAGTTGACCAAATCCATGTGGGCATGTATTCCAAGTTAAGCATCACAAGGTCCCCCATGAAACCATAAGAAAAGTTAAAGGCAAGGTTTATGTCTTGACATCGAGCTCACAAGAAAAGGTCACTTAAGTCATTTTATGTTTTAATGTTCACTTTAGGTCTTTTATGTGTTCCATTTCATTTAAGCTGTATAATATCAAAAGTGCAACAAAATAAATATGAGAGTGGATGAAGAGAATGGAAAGAATATGACACATTGACATCTCGTGTGTTCGTCTTTTATTAAATATAAAAGAATTTAAGTTTAAGTTGAGGTAGTTATACATGTATAACTAATTACATTAACTTATATTTAATTAGTTGATGTTTACATAATAATTTAACAACTTTAATACCCCCGCCCCCCTACTGCCTCCTCATCCCTCCCCAACGACTAAACTAGAAACTACTCTAAGTCTGTCCCAAAATTTAAATTGAACAATGGGATCAAAGGATTTAGTCATTAAACCAATAAGTTGCTCCTTAGATATTAGATATGAATTTGAAGTTTGCTGTCCATTTACATTTTATTGTTGTCCAATGTACGAGCTTTGATTGAGAAAAAAAGTCCATAAAAATTGTTAACAACACCATATAGCTCTGGTCGTGTAGACATAAAATATTATTCCTTTTTGATGAGAACCCTCCAAAGTTCTTGTTTTTTTTAGAGATTGTGTTTAGTGGCTATTTTTACCCTTATTTCAAAACGTGGTGCCATCAGTAGCACCCTTTTTTTGATGTAGTTTTTTGACATTTTAAATCTTCGTAGTTATAAATATCAACAACAATTTTCAAATATTTTTTCAAATATTCCTATTTTTATTAAACAAGTTTATTTTTAATTTTTTAATTGTGTTTTTTTTTTTCTTGTTTTTTCATCTTATTTCTAACTAAGATTTGATGTTTTAACATTATTAAAAATGCTCCATGTCATTTACTTTTTGAAACCTCTAATTTCTATCTAATTATATATTCTGAATTAATTTAGGACGCTATACATTTTAAATATTATTATAAACTATTTTTTAATTTTACTTCAATGCATAATTCATAGTTGTAACTAAATAACACAACTTTTAAATATTTAGCAAATACTGCATATTAACTATAATGAAGATGTATATTTTTTGAACTAGTATTTTATTTTGTAAACGACATTTTATGGTCAAATTCGGAAAATAACTAAATAACCACTACATTTTTAAAAGAGATTTTATACTAAAAATAATAATATCTAATGCTATTTTCCTTGAATGAATAATTAACATAAAATAAAAACTAAAAAGTAAACAAACAACTAAAGAAAAGGGAAAAATCGAAACAAAAAAAGACAAAAAAAAACATTGGGAAGGGTGAGGGTTGCTACATTGGGGAGGGATAGGGCGATTCTTGGAACTTCCCTTATTCTCCTTATTCCATTTTAAAAAAAAAATAACAACTATAAAACCAAAAAATATATACATTTAATAAACATTTACATATAGAAATTTACTATCTACACTTTAAACTATATTTTATGTATACATTTCTAATAGGTTTGAGAGTGGTTTAAAACCTTTATGAGTTATAATGCATATTTTAGGTTTTGGAGAATCCTCTTGGATTTCAAACTTAGCTACACTCCACAGTTTAAGATTTCATATTTAATTATATTTCAAGGTCTCATGATTTCAAGGAGACATTATACGAGGTATAAAGGTAGTATGAAGGTTATAACACAAATCTAGAAAAATACAATTTTACCACATTTTGTCCATGTTTAAAGGAGGAAAAATTTATTCATTTTCACTTGGTTGGTTGTATGGTTTTTAATGGTCAAATGTCTCGAAAGATTTACTTAGTATGGAGTTTGTATGGTAGCTTGATCTTCCATAAAGTTATGAATCATTTCTTTGTTTCTTAGCTTTTGTGATTTGATGATGAATAATATAACAAGATCTTTTAGCTTATTTGATTTGAATATGGGCAATTAATATTTTTTATGATTTTTTTAAATTTTTTTTTAAATTTTAATTCAATGTAATTTATATTAATTTATTATTATTATTAAGTAAATCAAAGTTGTGGAAGTAATTTATTCTTTGGTTCTTGGAGTGATAAATTAACTTTAAAAGAGTAGACATTTTAATGCTGATTATATTGTTTTGTTTGCAACAATACTAGTTTTTTAGGCCATGGTTTAATAAATGTTACAATTTTAAGCTTTAAAAAGGAAGGTGCTTTTGGTAACACCACCTTTTGATATAAGAGTTGCTTTAAGATTTTGGTTGCAATTGACTTCAAACAAGTTATTTTAACCTTGAAAAAGGGTGTTACTAATAGCACAATTTTTTGGTTTTGGAGTTGATTTTAAGTATTTGACTGGAACAATATCGATAGTTAAGGCCATAGTTTTCGATGTAATTTTGACTCTGAAAAAAGTGGTGCTACCAGCATCACCACTTTTTGATTCAGGGTTTGATTTTAAAGATTTTGTTGGCAACATTTCAAGTTTTTAAGCCCATAGTTACAAAAGGTTGTAATTTTAACCCAACAAAGAATGTTGCTATTGATAACACCTTTTTCAATTTGGGGTTGATTTTGGTGTTTTTAACAGGAAAATATGGATTTTAGAGTTTTCATTTTGTGGTCATAATTATCGTCAAATTGGTAACTATGTGATAATATATATCAAGATACCCCACCAATTATCTGTAGAATCATTGATTGATTGATAATAAATCATCTTTCACTGATAATTTCATCCTGACCTACATAGTTATGATGTAGAATTTTGGAGATGCCGGTCATTTTGAATATATTAGATTATGAGAGAATGAAGAGAATGGAAGGAATATGATACAATTCACACTTGACATCTCATGTCTCCACGTCCATTTTTTATCAAATATAAAATAAGTTAATTTTGAAGTGACATAGTTATACATGTATAATTAAGAATATTAACTAATATTTAATTTTTTAATGTTTACTTAATAACTTAATATCTTTAATGAGTTTATTAGTAGTTAATGAATAGCTTAAAAATTTATTTAAGTTTCAGCTCAAATTTCATTCCAATAAATGTAGGATCTAATTTAGATAATTGAATATTTTCAATTTCGACCACCCAAAAGGTCAAATCCCTATTATAATCTTTGCATATTTAAGAGTCATACACAGGTCTCCCAAGCCATAAGAAGCTCATTTGCATATTAAGTTGAGGAAAAAGGGGAAAGTGAAGAGGGAGATAGAGCTACAATGGTCTCCCTTCCCTACTTTCCATCAATCCCAAGAAGAGAGTTTTATCCCCCATTAAAGGCTAGCGCCCCCTATAATTATATGTCTACTTTTGGTTCTTTTCATAAAATCTTTCATCATGTTTTTTAAGGTCAAAACATGATTATAGTCTGATGACTCTTTATTCTTTTGCACTTTTAATAGAGGCATAACCTCCTTGACCCATGTTTAAAATGGCCTCTGATAAATTCCATCAAATCCTAACTTTCTCAAAGGCCCCACAACCTTGAATTAGGCCTCTAAATATTTTATTAAAAGACATTTGGGTCTGTCAACACAAATATGAAAAAGAAATATTAAAAATATTAAAATGGCTAACATCGAGCTTTCAAAGCTTCACAACTAACATAATATTAGTTCCAGTATTCTTCAATTCTAGATTCATATTCTCCTTACTAAAGTATAAAAACCTTTTAAAAATAGAAAAAAGGTTTGAATTGAAAGATTCAATAATATATCAAAATGTTGTCCTAAACTTATACTCGTGACAAAATAGTAAATAAAACTTGGAAGTGTGTTGAAATGAACCCTGAGTTTTTTTACAAAAGCGACAAAATGTTTGTTTTCATATAATATTACTTTCTACTAGTTTTCATACCTCAACGCTAAATGGTTTTCTCCAAGATCACATTTTACTAGAGTCTATTCTCAATTCACAAGATTCCATTTTACTAGAGTTTATTCTCAAAGCGAACATCAATATAAAGATAATATAATACTCTATCCAATCTTCCAAACATAGATCCGATAACCAAGAAGGTTGTTTCTGATATCAAGACCAGAATACCCTTGATCAAAGGATTAGAATTACAAACTTAAACCTTTTTATAAACTACTAAGCACTTACAGACCATAGACTTTTGCTTCCTAAACCTTCGATGTCAATTACCCGATGTAGTGAATGAATCCCAAACTCCTTTTTATAGGAGAGAGGCTTTTCACCGGATAACCTAGAGACCAGGAACAAGAGACCTCGGTTACCAAAATATTCCCACTAATAGATAGTGGAAGACAACAATGATGAATACACACCACTCATCCTCACCTTTAGAAAGTGGGGAGGTCCACCATGCTTCAAAGTGACATAAAATATGTCACGCCAAAACTTTATTTGATTCCTAAAGGACTACCAAGGTAGATGACAACAAGCCTATCATCATATCTTTTCTTTCTAAGATTCCTAAGGACTATAATGGAACCTAGGACTATTTTCGGTGTTAGAATCCAATAAGGATGATGAAACATATATTTCAGCAGCATACAGATCTCTCTGATTCTGTTCTCACCACTATCTTGATGTGTTAGAACCCATACAATTATCCAATTTGATACATTTAGTAGGATGGAGGTACAAGTCTAGAATACTTAGCATTCTTCATGGAACTGGAGGATGAATATTTGTAGAATGGAAAATATAAGTTTTTCTCCTTAACTGATATTTAGGTTTTTTTTGATGTCGCGAAATACCACCTTGTTAAATTGTGAAGTAACATTCCTTCACATACCATGGTATCTTGCATTGGACGATAATGTTCCTAACAATATTAGGGTGCATCTGCAACAATGGATTATAGGACAACTTCGTAGGCATGTATTTAACAAGAAAACATTTAAAGTATTTTGGAATGTAATCTTGAGCTCAAGGCCTAGGCGGCTTGTTCCATGCATCATTATGTAGAGGATGTTTTCCTAGCCACATTCTTAAAAGTTCAAGTCTCCACATAGTATTTGGAATAAGAATTAATTATCTAAGTCTAATTCTCATTATTGGAGGTTCTGGACAATTTGGTTTAACAAAACTATAATGTCTCCATGGTCAATTTAGAGTACAAACCATCAAGGGATATTGTATCGTATGATATAGAACATTTATATCTTTTGGATCGGTAAATCTGGTGAACTATTTAGTCATAGGATACGAAGTGAGAAAAATAATTTTTTGATCTAAAAGATTTTGCTGTGCTTCACATGACATCCTTCTGTCATTTTGTTTAAGAAAATGAGTGGCTCTTTCTCTGGTAGAACAACTCCAAATAGTATGAACAAACTTAGTAGATACCTGAGTGTAATTTATAGACTTTGAATGATTTAATTCTCTACTGGTAGAGTCAGCTAGAGAATTATCTTTACCTTTAATATACTCGAACTTAAAATTATAGTTGTCAAACCACATACCCCATCTCTGTAATATTTGAAAAGCAAATTTATCAGAGGGGTCACCATTATTCAGTTGAGCTTCGAAATCCTTGAGATCAGATCTCAGGAAAAAATGTTCTATCTATAGGAAGAATAAGAAAGTCTTAATAGTTTTCTTTACTATAATAATTTCTTTATGAGCTAAATGGTATTTCAATTATGATCCTAGGAAAGATCCAAACGCATATCTGTAGATCTTTTCTTTTCCATCTTTAAGTCTTTATTTTAATACAACATCCCATAGTTCTTCACTAGCATCTATTTCAACAATTTTCTGTCCATTTCCTAGCAAGGACATAGCTGTAAGATCGTGAAATTGGTTCTTGATTCTTTTCACAACTTGAGCCATTTCAAGTGTCCAATATGGATCATTTTTTCTTAACCTTTTGTTAAGAATAATTCTATCAACAACAATGCCTTTGTAGAATTCTGCAACATAATTTAGACATCCAAGAAATATTCACAATTGCAACTTATCAATTATTTGATAAGGAAAATATTGGATTTTTTTAACAATATGTGATTGTGTCTCAATTGAACCATATTTTACTGTGATGCCCAAAAAGCTTATTTCATCCTTAAATACTTCCATTTTTGATGGAGTGAGGCATAAACCATTCTCATAAATTGTATCATAAAATTTCTAGAGATGCTCAATATGTTTTTAGGGGATTTGGAAAAAATAAATATATCATCTATATAGATGATCAAGAAATAAGACAAATCACCAAAGATGTTGTCCATTGCTTTCTAGAAAATTGATGGAGCTGTCTTCAAGCCAAATGGAATTACATTCCATTCATATTGTCCACTTAGTACAACAAATGTTGTCTTATAGTGATTTAGGATTTAGGAAAATTTACCAAAATCCACTCTTGAGATCAAACTTGTTGTAGACATTTAATCCTTTGATTCTGGTTAGAAGATCATCCTTTGTTGGAATTAGATGTTGTACATATTAGAAAGCTTTTTTTAGTGGTTTGTAGTCAACTACAAGCCTTTTCTTCTGTCTGAGCTGTTCACTTCTATTGTTGACATAGATTGTTGCACAAGCCCAATGGAAATTGGATTGTTGGATAAAACCACCTTAAAGCAGTTTCTTTATTTCTTCATGGCATTATTTTGTCTTCTAGTATCATTCCTTTGTGATGATATTTGAATATTGGAATGATATTATTTCCATTAGCATATTTAGAAAATTTTAGATAAAGTGAATAAAAATGTTTTTTTTTTTAAATTTATAAAAGCATGAGGATTTTCATAACACAAATCCATTTTTATCTTCTCTACTCTATCATCAATATTTCCTTTGTAGAGAGCTATTGATTTATGAATCCATTCATGGTTGGATCCTTTCTTTTGGTATGGTATACATATATTAGTTCTGAATGAATTTTTTCTTGGTATTTGTACATCGGGATTGAATAAAGATATAAGCTATTTATTTAGATTGAAGGTACGACATTGCTGAAGGGTATCTACTCCTCGTCATGTCATGTTGACAACATTTCAATGTTATTTGATAACCTTCTATTTGGACAAGGACATAGGTTGTATACCTAGATATTACTTCCTTTTATCAAAAAATATTTTGAGGTAGGTTTTTGTCCAACAATCTGGAGGGATGGCTTTAGTCCTAAACAAAATTATATCTGAACCAATATCTATCATTGCGTCTATAAAATATGTCTTGAAATTTGGAATGCAAAATTGATCGAGATAAAAGGATTTTGAGCACCTTTGATAGTACATACCTCAGTTTTGATTTCTTCCATTGGTACTTCTTGTTCTACTTCATGATACATGATTTCTTGACATGCTTCTTCTATTTCTTCTATCTCTTTCTGGTCCAAAGATTCTTCTTCAAGAATCTTCTTATATTGTTCTGTTGCTTTTTTTATGAGCTTTTGGAGAAACTCTATCCTATTTCTCCACCACGTTCTTCTATATTCTAGCTTGGGAAAAAAAAATTTAGTTTCATGATCAAAAACTTGGAATTATTCTTCAATTCCTTCTTCTAGAAACAGGAAAACTCATTTTAGGAATATTTCTTCCTCTTCCACATCCTCGACCTCTTACTATTGGTTTTTGTTGATGTACTTACATTTACATTATGGTTTTGTAAGATGAGGAGGATGCTTTATATCTTTGGTATTGTTGACAACTTAACTTCTTTCTTTCTTCTTCTTTTTGTTGTGTAGCTACTTCTGCATGCAGTTGGGCATGATATTTATCTTCTAGTTATGTGAATTTAGG